>OZ010720.1:22481819-22545860 GCA_963932345.1 Ophion ventricosus
GAATTGCCGATTGAGTTTAGGTAAGAGTTTTTCATAGTATAACACTTCAAACGCGTTTTTCTCGAAACAACGTTTTCAAAATCTAGCTCCATCGTGTCTCTAAAACTAATAAACCGATTCTCTTGAAATTTGAACCACATATTGTAAACATGATTCGCAACAAGATGACCCTCGATGGTTTTAAAATTTTGATTTTTACTCCTTTTTTCGCGAAAAACTGCGAAAAAAACGCGTTTTTTTTACTTCTTTCGTTTTTCATCTGCCATTTTTTTATTTTTTGATAAAACTTTATATCCGAGGGTCATTTTGTAGCTGGTGTCATACTGAATCTAATGGACTTTGATTTTCTTATTTCAGACAAGCCGTTGCCGAGTTGTGATGGAGCTACCCTAGTCCACCTATTTTTGAGGCGTTACGTTAAACTATAGTTTTTGTACTTAAAAATGAATAAAAATGAATTAAACATTTTTTAAAAATGTATTTCAAGACTTTATTTATCAAGCCCAACAACTTCTATATTCATATCTTTTATAAAATCCTCAAAAAAAAATCGCGAAATAGCCTTTTTTCGTGGCTCCAAAGTGGACTGGCCCCTTAAATCAAATAGATTTTTTCTTTGTCTCACGTCTACTACGATCCTATTTGTTTTAAATATATTTTTTTATTTGTTCAAGCTTATGCTTTTTAAGTATTAAATATATTAAAATTAAACGAATAAATATTGGATTCGAATTAAATAAAAGAATATAAAACACGATATATCGCATGAATACGAGAAACGAAAATAGGTTCATGACATAAAAGTTCGTGAAAAAAAGTTAATTTTTTTTCTTTTCTTTCCCTAACAAGACTGTTATTTTGGAAAAAAAAAAGCAAGGTATCGTCGTCCCCTTTATTAACAAGCGCGACCATTTATGTATAGAAAGCTACAACAGTCTTCTAATAAAAACAAAGCCATGAGATTTTTGAGAGACTGAATCGTGTACCATTTTTCCGTCTGTCTCTTTTGTCTTATATACTACCAGATGAAGCCAAATCACAGATTTATTAAGAATAAATAAAATATTTAATTATTACACGATATTAAATAGATCTTGATTCGAATAAATAAATATATTTAAAATAAATCATTTTAATAATGGAATGCAATAGAAAAAAATTGATTTCACGAAAAATTTAGTTAATCGAAGTAAAAAAAAAATCAAATAGACGCATCTAGTTTATATGAAAAGAATTTTTCTGTCAGTGTAAAGGAGGCGCATTTCCAGATGAAGTTACGAGGGCCTCTACTGTATCGTGCCATCGCTTCCAATTATTATTTGCTTCTACCACCTTTATCTGGCTGCTCGGCCTCCTCGTCGTCATTTCGTTTCTTCTCTCATCTTCCTTTATACTCTCGTTCTTTTTCTTCGTTTACCTCCTCCTGTCCCTTTCTCTCTCGCTCTCTCTCTCTCTCTCTCTCTCTCTCTCTTGCATTTTTCCCTTTTGATTCCTACAGGCTCTCTCTCTCTCTCTCTCTCTCTCTCCTCGTAATATTCCTGCTATTCACTGGCTCGCTTCGTTGTTGATCGTCGTCGGACCTTGCCCGCCCGTCGCCCTTCATCCCTGTCCAGTCCTCCAACCCTTTTCCTCGTGTCCCATCGTGGCCGACGTCGCTTATTTTCTCGTATCGGCGCCGATGATCGAGCCGCGGTTGACGACCCACCTGCTCGCGCCGATGATTAACCGCTAATTGGTAATTAAGAAACAATGCCGATTTTCAATCGTCGTTCATCAACGAGATAGAGGGCGAAAGGCTTGATTGCCACGCATCGCCGTTGTCCTGTATACGCGTATAGTATACGGCACGTACTCGCGAAAGACGTACAGGGAGTACGCGATACGATAGAGAGCAATCCGGAGTCGACGGTGATCGCGAGCTTGAACGAAGGAATTCTTATTCGGATATATATATATATATATATATATATGTGTATATATATATATATATATATATATATATATATATATATATATATATATAATCGTTACAATAAGACAAAGAGTAAAATTGATGAAGCCAAGTGTGTCCAATGAGTTTTTACTCGTTTAACAGCCGAGCGAACGAACGATGAAGATATTTTTATTTAACGATATATATCACACGATGGCAAGAAAATATATACGGAGGCGAGCCCGAGTGAATGCTCCGTAACTTTTAGAGGTAGACTGAGATAACCAACGATTTTGTATAGCTATATATATATATATATATACATATATAGCTATACAAAATATAGGAGTGTAAGCACGAGGATTATTTTTTTCGATCCACGTACAAAGCATTCCTCGCTAAGCCCGAACCCAAACAAGTTGTACGTTTTATTCGCTTTTCACCGGATCACAGAGAAATACTACATTTTTTTTCCGCTCTTCGTGTATCCTCGTATCCCAAAATTTATCGGTTTCCATTTATTCATCGGTTGAGTGGCTCGACGTAAAACGCGAGCTCTTTTCTGCGAGGGATGCCACCGCTGCGAGTGGAAATAATGCGAGTACTCAATTGGAATCAAGATATGCATTCGGGTATGGCTGGATTTGTTGGATATGCATAAACCGCGAGAACGATTGCCCGGAAATACATCTGTGAAATTCGTGACGTGATTAAATTATTCGCAAAATTGTTGATTCTGAATTTATAGCGATTAATTTGATACGTTTAAGTGTATTTTTGAGAATTGTATTTGGAAATCAAGGTGTTTTCTTTTTCGAGCCAATCGATTCGAACCGAAACTGATGCTGTCTTGGTATTTAACAAATTTCAAAGTATTGGATCGAGCCACTGCACATCCCGTGCAGATATTTCTTGGAGATATCTAAGTTCCGATCGGGATATGATATGGATTCCCTGGGAGGGGTATCCTCATCGGAATCCAGATGGCGCCCACTACGTTACACAAGGCAAAGACGTGGTGGCAAGAATTTAAAATACGTACAGTTAGTAAAAAAAAAGTATTTGCACACTTCGTGTTTTTCAAATTATTCTGCGAAAAAAAAAATATTTTAGCTTTTTTTTTTTCAAAGAAGAATAAAAATTTTATCAGACATTTTTTTTTTCAAAGAAAAATAAAATGTTTGATAAAATTTTTTGAAAAAAATCAAATTCTGAAGCATTTTATTTTTTTTCGAAGCCTAATTTGAAAAACACGTCGTGTGCAAACACTTTTTTTACTCATTGTATTTCAAATACGTATTAAATACAACTTTTTAGCAAATTAAATACGTATTTTCTCAGTTTGAACAATCTCCATTTAATAAAAATATAATTACTTAGAATATATAACCTATATCACTTTTCTCCAGGAAATATAAGTCGTTTAAGATCTATATATTGTTTTTTTTCGAAAATTTTTATTAAATGTAAAGAATTTTGTTTTAAATTCTGTTATTTGAAATATACAATTTTTTACAGTTATACTGTTGGATCAATTTTTACGTAATCGTTTTTCAGATCCTTGAATCAATGATTTCAGAAAACGTCCAGCGTCTCCAGCTGATACGGATCGGTATCGCCTGGTGACTTTTACATTCATCCCTGGGATCCGATTCGATATCGAACTAGATCTTGTTCTAGAAGTTCGGAATTCTAGCCTGGATCCTATGCAAAGTTTCTATTTGGATTCTGACTAGAGTCCTAGTTCCGGATTAGGATCCTTAGCCCAGTCGAATTAGGATTTGACACGGAAAAAATTCCGAGTAGCAATTTTCCTTCGGAAATCGTTGGGGGGGAGTCACTGGCAGTCTACATTTCGGTTTTCGGGATTCGCACCCTGTTGCGTCATCCGCCATCTTGAATTTGAGGGTGAATTTTTGTTTATTGAATAACTCATTTATTTTCAATTTTACACGAAAAATGGTTATTATCGAAGTTGTTTGGAATTAAATTTACTACAATTGAGGTCCTTATCAATTTTTCCCTAGGATCGATATTTTTCGATTTAGACCCGAAAAGACGGGTGAATTTTTGTTTATTGAATAACTCGTTTATTTTCCATTTTACACGAAAAAATGGTTATTACCGAAGTTGTTTGGAATTAAATTTCCTACAATTTTGGTTCTTATCAATTTTTCCCTAGGATCGATATTTTTCGATTTAGACCCGAAAAGAGGGGGGTGAATTTTTGTTTATTGCATTATCACGTTTATTTTCAATTTTATACGAAAAATGGTTATTACCGAAGTTGTTTAGATTTAAATTTCCTACAATTTTGGTTCTTATCAATTTTTCCCTAGGATCGATATTTTTCGATTTAGGCCTGGCTGAAATCCGATTTGCGAGCGTTACATTTCGCTCCCGGATCCGATCCGATGTCCGACTGGATACCGATTGAGAAACCAAGATCCAAATCGGACCGTATCAATGACAATATTTCTCCACGGGATATAGAAAATTATGATCAATAGTATTACGATTTTTTCTTTGGCATTGCAATAAGGGTAAGCTAGGGAGGGGCATGTTGAGCAGTCGGGTAAGTTGGGCAATCAAAATATCTGGAAAATTAAGCATCGCACGCGGGTGCATCAAATGTCGGAAAGAGAGGTATGGGGGAGGGAACACATCACGTCATCGCTCGTTGCCATGCGGCGCACGAGATGGTAATACGGGACGTTTCATTATATGTGCACGCAAAAGTAAAAAAAAACGCGATTGAAAGATTTCCTTCTACCATTGTACGAGAAAAAAATATTTCAAAGTTCATTGCAATTAATGTTAATGTTTCGAAACCTAACTAATTAACAAGCAACTGTTGGTTTATTACTGCATTGTACCAAATCATGTTGCATACGTCTGATTTTTTTATGCCATTCTTACTTTGCCCAACTTACCTTATACTCATGCTCAACTTACCCCACTATCGGGGCAGGTTGAGCAAATATGGCCTTAGTCATTTGAGAGCGATTATTTGTAAAACAATAAGGATAACAGAAATTTCGTCTATAGACGTTTTTTTCCCAGATAAATATCCTATTGACTGAAGTAGGTTTCATTTTCATACGACAGACTGTGAACTAATTACAGGGCGATAATTCCAAACTTGCTTAACATTCCCCTCAGTAACGCATTCGAACGTCCATTTAGTGAAACTCTCTTTTGACCAACTATGTACTATCTTTATTGTACGTATAGGTTTACCAGTATTCAGATCAACATTATATTGAATGAAAATAATCCATTTCGTTCAACCATGACCACACGAGCGTCTCATTTTCTTTCACAAAAAATACTTTACCAATCTAACCGTCCATAATTCGAGCACCAATAACGGAACATCAAAGCCATTCGTTTGCCTCCAATTGATAAATTAATATCCACCATATGTTGTCTTTCGCTGAAATACTAAATTATACCGCATAATATCAATCCGATCATCCCAAGTACTGTATACGCGTTCGTTTGAAAATTACTCTATTGATTTACCGCAGAGGACTTCGAAATATCCTCTATATCCGTTGTCAGTCACATTAATTTCCATAATTATTTTCATTCGGTTTTCTGCAACGAAATTGATTACTTTTGCATTTGATGTGCAGAAAAAACGATGGGGCGATCTTGAGTTTGAAAGATATGATGATTGGGAAATGCTTATCGAGCTGGTATTTGGAATAATGATCGAAAGATAATTATTGTAAAAGAATTTACGGTGATCATTTGCTCGGTGTAACGGCTGTTGCCTTGTCGAAATCGAAAAAGTTAATCGCGCACGTAGGGGGCCGTAATATTTTCTTGTGCTATATATATATATGTATCGGGCTTTTTGTAATGTTGAGTTGTTTTGTAAATTGAGTGTAATATTGAGGCTGATAGGCTGCTATGAGGATAGTCTCTGAAGTCGAAGGTCCAAAAATCGTCACTCCTGCTTTTCACCCCTATACATGAATGTGCGTAGCGTTGAAGAGTTTGCATGAACGTAGGGCAGAAAATTATGGTCGGAAGGGTGCACCGATCAGTGAATGGACGAAAGCTGATTCATATGTCCTCCAAGAGCTAAAATATCGTCCTTGAAACGCTCAAGGCGGGCAACCACTTCTAGAGACCGAAAATTAGATGACTTTTTGGATTTTTTTTTTATTGTGTAAAAAAAACGGAAATTTCCGCAACTCTGACAATAATTTATTCATATTTTCATACATCTCTGGTAATTTTTTCAAGTTATTTCATGCATTAATTAAGGTGTGATCCGCTGTGTCCCTTGGCGTGTCCTCATCGTCGTTGTCGATTTGCGGGAATTGTGCAGCTCGCAATTCGCATCTGAAATAGCCCAACAAATTTTTATACATTCTTGATATGGTTTTTAAGAACATGAACCTAAATTTGGAAAATAAAATCGAGAATTGAATGTTGTAACGTGTTTGAAAAAAAATGATCGATTTTTAGCATTTTTTTCCCGGCTTTTTGCAATAATAAATATGTTTTAAACAATCTAATCTTTGCAACTTTAGGTTCATGTTTTGATAAATTATATTATGTAAACGTGTTCCAAATTTGAAGATTATCCATCAGTTAGTTTTTGAGTTATGATTCCCGCAAATTGAAAAAATGTCGTTTCGAGAAAAACACGTTTAAAGTTTCACAAACGAAAAACTCAAAAATCCTATAGAGCCTATTTAGATACTATTTAAATTTGATTTAAATAGAACCTATTTAAATCAAATATTTTTTTTTGCAGTGTATAGCGTCGTTATTCCTTCTCTCGCTCTCTCTCTCTCTCTCTCTCTCTCTCTCTTGCTCTCTCTCTCTCTCCCTCACAGCCTACGTGAAGGAGTTGTCCTGTCAAACGACTCCAGGACTCCACGTCAACGAGCGTATTATCTCGGCATGTATACGCAGGGGCCTTAATACGAGCAACAGGGGCGATCGCGTCTCGCGGGGCCTTCTCTCGCACGCATCGCAAAGTTTAAACGCGAGAGCTATGCGTATCAGAGAGGATTAACGCACGCACGCCCATTATACAAACGCACAACCGGGACCGAACCGGCCGAACCGAAAAAGGAAAGAAAAAAAATATATATATTAAGAAAAAGAATTCGATCACGAAGAGGGAAGTGCACGGAGAACGCGCGCGCGCGCGCGCCCGAGCGCGGGAACGCCTTTTGATCGTGAATACGTGATCACGCGGTACGTGTATCAAACGGCAGGTGGCGTACAATCTCGCCGATTTATTGGCGCAAATAGTTTACGACGTTTATCATCGATCAATAGCTTTTCTGAAGCAACATCGTATACGGCGGATGCGCCTGATGCTGGAATCAACTGCATTGTTGCTGCATTGTAGTTGATATTTTTGAAAAAAAAAAAATAAATTCCAGGCTTCACGTCCTGGATTTTGCTTATCCGCGCTCAAGCGGAATTAGTAGGATCTCCCAAAAAAAGGTATCCTTCTCGGAGCCTGTGCATACATTTTTTGGGAATTCTACACTGGAATCCAATTGGAATCTACACTGTACCGCAATAAATGCCGTTTAACCCCTTCGTTGGCAAAGAGAATTCGACAAAAAGTGCCCAAAATGGCAGGAAATTTTTTTTTATCCTGAAAACTTGTACTAGGTTGACGCACTATTGCGTCAATGCCACACAGGGCACGGAATTATTTGACGCACTATTGCGTCAATGCCAACGAAGGGGTTAAGGCCTTAGGATTTATTCAAGGATCTAAAAAACGATTAGGTAAAAATCCGTGCTACAGTATAACTGTCGAAGCTTAGATTTTTTTAATAACAGAATTTCGAACAAAATTCTTGACATTTAATTTAAAAAATCGAAAATACAATATAGATACCTTGAAAGACTTATATTTCCTGGAGAAACGTGATATAGGTTATTTATTCTAAGTAAATATATTTAAATTAAATGGTCATCGTTTGCACTGCGAAAATATGTATTTATTTTGCTGAGAAAAATATATTTAATACGTATTAGGTTAGGTCGTGTTGCCAACACAAGAAAAAAATAAAACAATTGAAAGCACTGCGTACTCTTTGGTAGCGCGCACTATTTGATGCTTCTACCCTATATACACAAACACACACAAATTTACGTATAGTTTAAATCTTCTTCTTTCAACGAACTTCGGCACTGATAATAACTGACCATCCCGAGCAGAAATCTAATCAGGCTGCCTGAGGATCCATCAGGGCCGGATCAGGGATCAATAAGGCGCCCTGATCAGGCACGCATGATTTGCGCCGGACAGGGGCCTTATCAGGTATCAATAAGGCGCCCTGATCAGGCACGCATGATTTGCGCCGGACAGGGGCCTGAGCAGGGATCAATAAGGCGCCCTGATCAGGCACGCCTGATTTGCGCCAGACAGGGGCCTGAGCAGGGATCAATAAGGCGCCCTGATCAGGCACGCCTGATTTGCGCCGGATAGAAGCCTTATCAGGTATCAATAAGGCGCCCTGATAAGGCACGCATGATTTGCGCCGGACAGATTAGGCCGGAAAGATTGGGACGGTCATCGCCAAAACCGCGAACAAAAACTAAACGATCAAGTCAAGTAAAATAAAAACTTAAACTTTAAAAAAATGTTTTCATATGTTTCATATTTTTAATAACGTTAGTAAACTTGATAACGTGTAACTGCGATAATAATTTAATAAATGTTGATCTATTTGTGAACAAAAAATTAATCAAATGATTGAGCCAGATGACACGCATGTCTCAGGCAGGATGAGGCACCTGATCCGGGCCAGATAAGTTGCTTGATCCGAGCCAGATATAGTGCCTAATCCGAGCCTGGTAAGGTGCCTGATCCGGGCCTGATAAAGCGCCTGATCAGAGCCTGATAAGGTGCCTGATCCGGACCTGAATTTGCAAAAGCGTTACATCCCTGATCAGGGCCGGACTAAATTTGCCTGATCCGGCCCGGATTTGCTATTGTGGCAGCCTGATCCGGTCCGGATTTCACCCTGAACAAATTTCTGCTCGGGATACACACCATACATAAAAAAAAAAGTGAATGCGTAATGAGTGAGCGTTACTTTTAGCGTACCGCTAACGAGCGTAAATATATCATCACTCATACCTACGTATAATATATCCACACATATATATATATATATATATATATATATATATATATATATATACACACACATATATACATGAATACGCGAGCTTGCAGATTGTTCATAAGCGCAGTACTTAGTTACTTACCGCAGCGATGCGCTCGCCTCTCGCTCGATTTTCCGCATACAGCGGTTAAGCGTCGTGCATCGGTCGGGGAACTCTTTTGCCACGGCTGCGCAAAACCATATCCACGCAGGACGGTATAAGACCGATTGCCCGATCCGCGAGAATCTTCAGAATACCTTAAACGATAATTAAGCGTGAAACGAGCCTCGCGGTACGTTTATACCTTAGGAATCCTCTTTTAATGCTGCGCGGTGGAGCGCACGCGCGCGCGCGCGAAAGAGAGATGCGGTCGTTTCGCATCGGACGACGTGTGCGCTGCAAGCTGCCGCGCTTATATATATATATATATATATATATATATATATATATATATATATATATATATATATATATTTACACTGCCGGTCAAAAGTTTGGATACTCTAGTCGAAATTTCTTACCGCAGTAAAAATTCGACAGCGAACTGAAAAATAAAGATAATTAAATTTCCCAAGTAGCTTTTTAAAGAGGACAAATTTACCTTTATCTTGCTTTTTTAGAAAATTCTTAACGATTTTTTTTCGCCCCGGTACGCACTTTTGAAGGTGGCCATTTTTCGGCTATTTTTTTGCCGTCGAAAATTAACTGCAGAGTTTGTGGAACATTTTTTCCTCGGTTTTTTCCCATGGTAAACTTAAAAAGCATATGAAAAACTATATTTTTTGTTTCTTAGAAAGTCTCGTACGATTTTTTTTTCGCCCCAGTATTGCATTTTTAGCTAAAAAAAGACATGTTTTAGAAACAAAGGCGTCATCGAAGAACTATAGGGTTTCAGAGGAAATGTCAAGAGGATAAAAAGTTGCATAGGTTTACACTGGAGTGGCTAGAATTTTTTCAGAATTTTTTTTGGACATTTTTATTTGACCATTTTTTATTGGAACTTTGATGAGTGGAGAGGCTCCACTTGGGAATTATGGGGTCTAGAACAATTTATTAAGAAAGAAATGTTTTTTAGATTTTTATTTTTAATTAATTACAGCTTTTTTAGATTTATATTTTTTATCTTTTGCATATTAATTTTTTCATTTTTATTTTTAAAAATTTCAAGACAAAAATGGTATAACAAAATACCTAAAAAAAATTCTGAAAAAATTCTAGCCCCTCCAGTGTGAACGCATGCAACTTTTTACCCTATTGACATTTCCTCGGAAACCCTATAGTTCTTCAATGATGCCTGTCTTTTCTACAACATGTCTTTTTTTAGCTAAAAATCCAATACTGGGGCCAAAAAAATAGTGTGAGACTTTCTAAAAAATAAAAATCTAGGTTTTCATATCCTTTTTAAGTCTGCGATGGCAAAAATCGAAGAAAAAATGTTCCACAAACTTTGCAGTTCATTTTCAACGGCCAGAAAATAGCCGAAAAATGGCCACGTTCAAAAGTGCGTACCAGGGTGAAAAAAAATCGCAAAAAACTTTCTAAGAAAGCAAAATAAAGGTGAATTTATCCTCTTTAAAAGGCCACTGGGAAAATTCAATTATCTTTATTTTTGAGTCCGCTATCTAACTTTTAGTGCGATAAGAAATTTCGACTAGTTTATCCAAACTTTTCGCCGGCATTGTATACTACGATAATTTTTTTTATTCATAATTTCCTAATGATTTATTTTCTCATTTTTGGCATGTGTTGCTCCATGACTAAGCCCCAATACTTCCCGATGCCAATTACCAAAGAGGCTCTATGTTCGCCACAAAACAAAAATGGCGCGCAACTTAAAACGTCAGATTTTGAGACACCCTTTAGATTTTCTCTTCGGACGTCACTCTCCGGTCCACCCTGTATATTTAAAGTGTATGCGTGTATGCATAAGCCATTAATAAGTTCCTTAAGATTAACATACCCTCTCGAGTACATACATTTTCTTCCCGCGACGTCTTGCGTCACGCGGCTTATTCTTTCTTTCTTTTTTTTTTTCTATAAATCCTTGAAAACGCGGTACGTCTATCCTTGTGCGCTTTGATAAAGCAATTTGCTCCTCGCGTGAATGATGGGGATATTTCATTTTTCATCGGGATCCTCGCGCGCCGACGATCTCGTCTATGACCCCCGTCGCGGTGGCCAATGACTTCATACGAAACGTTTTATCGCTCACGCGTGCGAATCCATTACTCGCATTATCGCAGAGGCAATTTTATGAGGGAAGAAAAAAAACCGCCAGTAGATACAAACAATCTTGTGTGTTTTTTTTTTTAGATATGAACGCTATTTTTTTTACCAAAAGCACGAACAAGCTGGTGAATCGAAAAAGACTGTTTTTGCACTCCATTTTTGGCCACCCTGGATAGAATTTTTTTTTGTTGCTATAATTGAGATCCTGACTCTGATATAGTAATCGTGAGAAAAAATTATTCCGTAGAATTCTTAAAGAAAGCACAATGCGTTCGTCGTCCAATGCATGTGTGATCGATATCGGAGGCAATGAGCTTCGACGTCAAACGTAATCACGATTTATAATTTTTTTGCAAAAGTTCGTGCTTCGGGCACACTCGGTATATTGTTATTTAGGCACGCACGAGGTAATCCTACACGGGGTTGTAATACGATGTTGAAGGGCACCAGTAATGACGTACGGGAACCGTGACATTCGGACAGTACGTGTCTACGTTATATTCCTTGAACGCGTTGAGAAAGAGACGAGAGGGAAGGATCGGTTAATAAAGCAATTTGATTGATCGGCGAGGAAGACGTCTTTTTTTTTTCATAAATCTGACGGATTTTATACGTACACGTTGGCTGTGGACCTAAATGTGTATATATACAGTACTGGACAAAAAAACGCACTAGTCGAAATTTCTTACCACACTAAAATTTACATAGCGGACTCAAAAATAAAGGTAATTGAATTTCCCAAGTGGCGTTTTGAAGAGAACAAGTTTACCTTTATTTTGCTTTTTTAGAAAATTCTCTACGATTTTTTTTCGCCCCGGTGCGCACTTTTGAACGTGGCCATTTTTCGGCGATTTTTTGGCCTTCGAAAATTAACTGCAAAGTTTGTGATAAATTTTTTTCTCGGTTTTTTTCTATGGAAAACTTAAAAAGAATATGAAAACCGACATTTTTATTTTTTAGAAAGTCTCGTACGATTTTTTTTCGCTCTAGTATGGCATTTTTAGCTAAAAAAATCAAGTTTTAGAAAAAAAAAGGCGTCATCGAAGAACTATAGGGTTTGAGGGTAAATGGCGAGAGAGCAAAAAGTTGCATGGGTTCACACTGGAGTGGCTAGAATTTTTTCAGAATTTTTCTTGGACATTTTTTTTTACCATCTTTGGTTGGAACTTTGATGAGTGGAGAGGGACTCCACTTGGGAATTATGGGGTCAAATATTAAGATATTGTAGATTAAAATAAAGTCATTACAGTATCATTTCAGTGTGTCAGAATATACATTTTCTGCGTAAATATAAAAAAAAGCGAATTTCTATTAGAAGTGTCCAGAATTAATTTCGCTATTAGTATATATATATCTGATCTGCATACCTTGGACTCGCAGGTACCACGTTTTGTTTTCGAAAGCATGTATGAGATATGCATTGCAAGTGCGCTTTTCTCGCCGAGCATGTATCGGTATTAGATAAGTAATTATAATGGTATGATTAATGAGGCAAGGTGGGCGAGGGGAGAGGTGCAGCGAAGGAGCGAGAAAAAGACAGAGGTGGAAGAGTGGCAGAGAACCAGGTCTCTGTAGGATAGGATAAATGTCAAGTAGGATAACTTGAGCGATAATGAGCAAGACTCCGCCCTGTGTATTCGTAGGCCAGGTATATTAGCCTGTCAATCGTCGAGCATTATCTCGAGCTCTTGTGGCTCCGTCTGTACATACCGGATAACTCTCGAAATAGCCGGCTTCACGGTGGACAAACTCGAGTAATGCATCGAGGATAGAATTACTTGGATTGAAAAAAAAAATCCATGACCCTATGTCCGAAGAGAATGAATCATCATTTTTTCTTACAGAAAAATAAATAAAATGAGAAGTGAAAGGAAAACCAAACAAAAGAAAAAAGATTTTTTTGATCCACGTACGAGGTGGGTAAATTAAGTAATGAGACGGATTTTTTTTCAATTTTTTTTATTCGAATAGATTTATAATTCAATATTGTCTCCCTCAAAATAACTTTTTCGGGAAGCCACGAAGCGTTGGAGACGGTTCTTCCAATCCTCATAGCAGTGCTGGAACTCGGATACTGGAATAGCCTTAAGGCCTTAGGCCACTCTAGGATTTTCCAAAAATCGATTTTTTTTGTTGTTAAAAATGTACCTTAGTACCTACAAAATTATATTCCAAAAGATTATGGGTGTGAAAAATCAAACAAACAAATTTCAATCGATTCACTTGAAATTTTAACTGTATCCCGAGTAGAAATCTTGCTCCGGCTACAATAAAGGCCTGATCAGGCATCTTGATTTCTTTTTCCGGCCTTGATCAGGATTCTTGATCAAGCCCTGATCATTTTTCTGACACTTTCCCTGATTTCGGCCTGATCAGGGCAAAAAATCAAGGTCTAATCAGGGTACAAAATCAAGGCCTGATCAGAGCTTGATTTAGTAAGGGTTGATCAAAATGAGAAATCATGGCCTGGTCAGTATGATGTAATGGAGCCCTGTTTAGGATGTCCTAATTATTCCTGAAATAAAAAATATCACGCATATTTAAAAGAGAAAAAGGCACTAAATTATAATTAACGCTAATAGTTTATTTTTTAAACTGAATATCAATTTTTATTTATCAAATACATTTTTCACGTAGATGCATGTAGAAAATAAATAACACTTTCTCTTAGAGATTTCATTGAATATGCACAGATGGCATTACATTCATTGGACTAAACTACGCAGTCAACTTACCATTGTTCGGTAGCCTACGCTGTCCGACTGCTTGACCATCGCCTGAAGCTAACCGAATCAGACAAATTGAAGTAAGCCGTAAGTCCGGTTGCTTGACTAGCGCCTGAATCTAGCCGGATCAGGCAACTGGAGGAGAACGTACATCCAGTTGCCTGACTATCGCAAGACACCAGTCGGATCAGGCAAATTAAGGCATGCCTTAAATAAGGTCTCCGTACTACAACTTGATCAGGCCCGGATCAAATATCAGGCCAGCCTGACAATATTTCTACTCGGGATATTTAGAATTACATTTTCTGAGGCACTACGTAGGATTTTATTATTATATTGCATAGTTCCTTTTTTTATAAACAATTTTCTGACGATTTTCTCATAGCATTTTATACTTCTTGTTTTAAAAATGCGCCATTTTGACAAAAAACAATATATCAAAAAAATCCTACGTACTTCTATAGCTATTCTTATATATAATCGAAAAAACTTTAGTGTCTCATCATAACTTAAAAATTATAGGAGCTGTTGGTCCGGCCGTTAACTTTCCAAAAATAAAGGTGTTATTCCAGAACTAACGAACCTGTAACGTTTTTACAAATATTTTCCTACAAAGAATAAACTACATGTGATAATAGCGAATTCATTGAATCGTTCTCGAAAAAAAAAAAAAATGTTTTATTCTGAAAAATATCGATGAAATGAAGTCAATTATTTAAAATTATTTTTTTCGAATGGTACATATACAAAGAAAGTTTACGTTGCAAAAGAAATCAATAAAACTTTCGCAGCTTCCTTCTCATTGAAAATTCGACCAGCTGTCAATTTAATTTAAATAAATAATTATTTGAATTTAATTACCAACGATATATCGCAATTCCCGTAATTACCGTACGTTCCGTCGATTCCCCTCGATATCGTAAAAACAACGCCAGAGTCTCGAACCCTTATTAAAATTTATCCTCAAGCAATAAAAATCCAAATAAAAAAAAAAACATTTATTAAATAATAAAAACAAAACGTGTCGCACCATCCTTCGAAAAATTAAGGGGCAGTCTCGCGATTTCCATAGCATTTTGAGCAGTCCTGTACAGATATCGCTGAACAAAGTAGCAAAACGAGAGAAGCTGTCCCACTCCGTATCGTCGAATTTTTATCGCGTGGCCTACCGGGAGACAGGTGAAACGAATATTTTCCGCGAGTGGACGACGCGACAGCGTAAACACGCGTATAGTGCCGGTTGCTCAAAACGCGAGCGGAATAAGCGTACACCCATATAAATGACGGACAGTAAAAAACAAAAACAGCAAAATGAGAATAAAATAGCAGGAAAAATTAATTGAACCAGTTTATACTTTCGAACGTGATACCGGCTACGTACGCGAGCGTTGCGCTCCGCTGAAACTGCTTTGCTTTTCACGTGTGTGTGAGTGAGTGTGTGTGTGTGTGTGTGTGTGTGTTGGAATTGGAAAGAGAAAAGAAAAACCAAAGCGTAAATACAGAAAAACAGGCATCGCGAGGGAAGTGGATTGAAATTTTCTCTCAGGTGCAAAAGGGTATTAGCCTACAACAACAATGCTGAAGCAATGAGTATGTTGCAATCGGTCGTACGTCGAGGGATTGCAATGGTTTAATTATACAGGGTGTTTGGGGTATGGACCGACACATTTTTTTGGGGGATTGGCAGGGTCGTTGGCTAAGTTTTTCACCCTTAGACCTTATGTCCTAAGTGTCACGGTAATTAAGGGGTTACGTGGGTTTGAAAATTTAAAAAAAAAAAATTTTAATTTTATTATCTAATAGTACAATATGTCTAGAATATTCTCCCAAAGTTTTAAGTCAATTGGAGTAAAAGTCTAGGAGAGAGAGCCTTTGGGAATTCCCCCCGTTGGGAAAGACCGGCCGGGAGCGACGCAGGTATACGCATTTTACTCGAAACACTATTTTTGAAGTCGGTGGACACGATTTCTCAAAAACTAATGCACCGATCTTATTGAAATTTTGCACACTACTTCAAAATAGCATTGACTAGTGATTGAAGGTTTTTTTTTCGATTACAACTAATTTTACAAGGCTATACGTAGTTTAAATTGTACCAAAAATGGAACTATTTTGCATACAACTCTGCCAAAAATTAAAATTTCAAATTTTTTTTTTAATCCTTCGTTCAATCACGAACTATACTTATCTACTAAGAGAAAAAAATTGGTTTTTTAATTTCAAATAAAGCTATCATGAGTTATCCTGACCACCACGAGGACACTTTTTTTAGGGGTTTCCTGAAAACAGGTTTGACATTTTAGTTTTCTTCGAAAAAATAAAATGTTAAAGTATTTGATTTTTTTCGCAGGATAATTTGAAAAATACGTGGTGTGCAAATACTTTTTTATCCACTGTGCACATATATATATATATATTGGGTGAACTAAAAAGTTCTGAACGTTTTCCGCTAGATGTCTTCAGTGAGCCATATCTCACGATATATACATCGCATCGGGTCATACTATACGGCCATTTAAAGTCGACACTACGCTTCAAAAAAAGTTCTTTGACAGTTTTGTGTTTGGTGAAGCCAGTTGTGTGTTACAGCGTTCCAAAATGGAGATAAAAAAAGAGATAATTCGATACATTCTTCAGTACGACGATGACCAAGGAGAAAAGGCGGCGCAGGCGGACAAAAAAATGTGTGCTGTTTATGGACCCAATACAGTATCGAATGCAACAGCAGAGCGGTAGTTCCAACGATTCCGTTCGGGTAATATGGACGTCGAAGATGAGGCACGCTCTGGTAGGCCAATCGTCGAAAATTTCGATAAAATCATGGAAATCGTCGATTCGGACCGGCATGTGAGCACTTATTCCATTGCCCAGGAACTGAAGATTAGCCAGAAAACCGTTTGGAACCATTTGCATAAGGCTGGTCTCAAGAAGAAGCTCGATGTATGGGTGCTACACGAATTGACGCAAAAGAACGTTTTGGACCGAATTGATGCCTGCGATTCTTTGCTGAAACGTAACGAAATCGACCCATTTTTGAAGCGGATGGTGACTGGCGATGAAAAATGGGTCACATACGAGAACAACAGCCGAAGAAGATCGTAGTCCAATCGCGGTGAGCCGGCCCAAACGATCGCCAAGCCCGGATTAACGGCCAAGAAGGTTTTGCTGTATGTTTGGTGAGATTGGAGGGGAATCATCCACTATGAGCTGCTCCCATCGGGCCAAACACTCAATTCAGACCTCTACTGTCAACAACTGACCAGATTGAAGCAAGCGATCGACCAGAAGTGGCCAGAATTCGCCAATAGGAAAGGTGTTGTGTTCCATCAAGACAACGCCAGGCCGCATACATCTTTAACGACGCACCAGAAGCTTCGATCGCACCCGCCGTATAGTCCAGACCTGGCATCAAGCGATTATCACCTTTTCCAGCATTTGCAAAATTTTCTTGATGTTACAAAACTGGCCTCAAGAGAGGCTTGTGAAAATAAGCTGGTCAAGTTTTTTACCAATACGGACGAGGACTTCTTCAATCGCGGAATTATCAAATTGCCTTCAAAATGGACAAAAGTTATCGAACAAAACGGCGCATATTTGATCTAAATCGGATAATCCTATGTTAATTTCATCGTCGAAATAAAGCGAAAAAACGCTCAGAACTTTTTACTTCATCTAATATATAGCTGGTCTTCACCCATGTCCCGGAAAATCGGATAATCGCCTTCCGCCTTGTGAGTGACAGCTGCACACGTGTGGATATATAAATACGTTGTACTGTAATATTATCATTATACCGCGGATTCTTGCGTTCTCGATAGAATTTCATCTCGGCTTTGAATCTCGCTTATTATGTGTTCTTCTTTGGCGCCCGCGCGGCAAAACCACCTGCTGCTATACACACACGAGCCCCATGCAATCGCTCAACGTTGAGTAGTAATTTTAACGCGATTGCATAAATTCCGTTGCGTCCCGGCGATATGCAGCTAATTTTCCGGCGCTGCGTGTGATCGATAGCCTTCCACCTTGCGAATCTTACGTTTTAGTCTGAGAGTCGAAATTGTACGAGCGGAACGTTTCACATCATCATTATAACGTGAATATACGCGCATAGAGCTATGTACGGTGGATAAAAAACGTATTTGCATACCGCGTGTTTTTCAAATTATCCTACGAAAAAAAATATAATACTTTAGCATTTTTTTGTTTGTTTTTTTTTCGTAGAATAATCTGAAAAACAGTTGGTGACAAATACCTTTTTTACCCACTGTATATATATATATATATACAGGGTGGTCCAATAACTATTAGCACCTTCGATATCTTCGAAACTATAAGGTTCACAGAAATATTTGCTGAAATGAAATTGCACAGTACGAAAGGGGCCATCCGATAGCGATAATAGTTTTTTTGCAGGTGGAGGTACTTCGGACATTTGAAGGTCAACCCCATTTTTTTAAATGGGTCGATATGTTTTTTTCTGTATCATGAAAGAGGAGCTTAAAACGAGTTCAACGACCTATAACATAAGGTCATTGAAGGTCATAGAAAGTACAGAAAGGCGATATTACTTACAGTTTCGGTAGTAAATAAAATTACTACGTTTATAGTAAGATAAACGCCTTTCTGTTCACCACACCATGCGCACGGATACTCAATCATATATATATATATATGTATGTATATATACAGTGGCGTGCAAAAGTTTCGAGCCACCCTATTTTTCGTGAATATTGCATAGAAATACGATGGTACGGGAAATACAAACGAGTGATGACACTAATAATTGGCGTCGAGATGCTTGATATTAAAAAAAAATGTGGTATATCACTCTTTAAGAATTAATTATCCAACAGTTTTTATTTAATGACTGTGCAAAAGTATTGGGCCATATACTATTGCGTATGAAAACAAAAAACAAAACATTATAAAAATAACAAAACATGGTTTAGTTTTCTCTCTAGAGTCGATACTTCGTTGCCATGCCCTTAGCAGCGATTACAGCAGCACATCGTCGGGGCATAGACGCAATTAATTGCGAGATGCGATCTTGTGGCATCTTTTCCCACTCATATTGCAAATGATCCCATATAATTCCGTCTTGTTGAAGTGATTCTTCGTTCCAACGCGAACCTTGAGCTCTTGCCACACATGTTCAATCGGATTTAAATCCGGTGACTGCGAGGGCCAGTCGAGAAGGCGCACTTTTCGGCTTTCAAGGAAATTCTTCACAAGACGCGAAGCATGTTTGGGATCATTGTCGTGTTGAAATATCCACCCATTCGGCATATTTTTCTTTACAAATGGGAGCATATGGTCTTGCAATATATTTCGATACATTATAGCCTCCATATTGCCTTGGATTTCTATTAGCGGACCAATATCGTTATCAGAAAATGCTCCCCAAACTTTAACATTTCCTCCACCGTGTTTTACAGTTGGAATTTGATATCGTACATCGTATCTGGTACCTGCTGGACGTCTTACGTACTTGCGACCATCACTTCCAAACAATTGAAATTTGGATTCGTCGGAAAAAAGAACTTTCCGCCAATTCGATACTGTCCAATGAATAACTGAGAAAAAAAGGTTGGCCCGAAACTTTTGCACGCCACTGTATACATATATCTGCAGAGTGTTCAAACCGACCACGTGTCTACTGTCGTGAACACGCGAAAGGACATTCGTGCTTTGCGCAGATCCATCTATTTTCACTGCGTTCATTTATCACGAGTGAGAAGTTTGCCGAGAGTTCGATTCGATAAAGAATTACCGATTCAATCGACGTTTGACTGACTCAACGTAGCATATGAGTTCATGATGTGAGAGCCAATTGTGCAATTGAACGAACGCGCGCCCACGCTACTCGATATTTCTCGTTGTAATAGTACAAGTGTCAAGTAGTTTTTATTATACACAAAGCTCGGCCACCGAGATATAGCCACTGAAATGAAATACTATAACTCGAACGTCACCCGGTTAGATTTTTTTCTTTTTTTTTTTCTCGAAAAGAACAATATGATCATCAGTTTTATGCGTTCCTCCGTGTGAAGCAGCGCTTTGATTGATCAATTAATTTTTCTGTCGGGTAAATATATTTGTGGCTTCTATTATTATTTTCATAAGAATAGAATTATTATTGTATTATGTTATAATAAATGTGACGTATAGATATATATATATATATATATATATAGATCACATAGTAATCAGACGAAAATATTTTATATAAAATAAAATAACAATCATTCCATTTTCATAAAAAAATAATAAAAGCCTAAAAATATGTAAGCTGTTCACCCAACAGAAAAATTGATCGATCAATTGAAGCGCAAGAGTTGAAGAGCTTCATGTGTAAATAAAATGAAGAGCTTCCCGTGTGGAAATTGAGTTCGGGCTTTAGTCGGGCCCATTTTAATTTTCCCTAACTTTATTAAGGCCCTAGTCTGGAAGCCTCACATGGGCCATCAGTGGCCGGTCACACTTTGCTATCGAGGGCCATTGACGGCAAAATAACCAGGGCCATTAAAATTGCCTCAACGGTGCAAATGTATTGAAGGCAATTTAAATTGCCATTAAAATTGCCTTCAATACATTTGAAGCTTAGGATTCTGGCGCATATTTTGACACGTTTGATCCCGCGATGTTCCAATGAACGCACTGCACGCGTGTTGATTGAAGACATCACAGCTCGTCTACTAAACGCATAGTTAAATTATTATATTTAATCGAGCTCGATAATTATAATGCCAGAAATTCTTTAGTTAAGCATTTTATACTGATTTGCCCCCATATAATATCAAAGTCTAGTAGTATTGGGGAAATCGCTACTAGAGAAATTTGTTTGAGTTATGAGTCCGGCCGACTTGAAAAATGTAGTTTTGAGATAAACGCGTTTAAAGTTAGTCGAAAGTCACGACATGAATCAAGAGAGGTTGCGCTAGAATTCGAAAACCGAGTACTTAGAGATTTTTAACACCCACAATCTTTTGGAATATAATTTTATAGGTACTAAGGTACATTTTTAGGAAAAAGAAATCGATTTTTGGAAAATCCTAGAGTGGACTAAGGCCTCAAATGCCTTTACTTGGTCTCCGTGGGTAGACCATAGTTTTAGTCAACCTGCCTACCCTACCATTCCCTAATAGGGATCCGGTCCGGCTCTCTTACGGACAACCCTACTATGGAATCCACATATAATCCATTGAAGGCCCCGAATTGTATTAAGTATACCCTGCCAATTTTCCGCATGGGTTCAAACCTAAGTATAAAATTTTTTCGATCTTCCAATTGACTTCCTAATCCAACCGTTTGCAGACTGCAGTCAGATTTACTCACAGTTGGCCTTTCGGTCGAGAAACTAATTTAGCAAGCTGCATGTGCATGCGGAAAGCTGTGGGAGTTCATTATTCGTTGATGTTGGGAAGGGGACAATCGAGACGATCGCGAACATACGCGATCGGAATCCAGGAGAATGTTCTCATCGTGGCCAGCTTGTTTCCTCATTGGCTGGTCTCTCTCTCTCTCTCTCTCTCTCTCTCTCTCTCTCTCTCTCTCCCTCTCTCTCTCTCTCGGAGTCCCGTGCATCCAAGCATAAAGTGAGAGTAGATACGTTTTGCCTTGGCGAAGCTCCATTTTACTCGGCCATGCCGGAATAAAGCGCATATATAAGGGGACCCTTTTGGATTCGAGCTCTTCGTGCGATTGTCATTGAGCTGTACTTTGCAACAACGTTGGGGCGGTTAAGACAGCAAGAGGGGGGGGGGGGTACATATATTTGCTCCTGATCCGGAAAACAATAAGCCGGAGCCGCGAAGCCAATGGCGCGATGCCTCCTGGTCCTCGGGGGATTTGTATTCATCGCGTTGCCACGAGGCAATAACTCAGGGACAATCGCGTACTCGCCGCATTATTTCAATTCTGTAACATTTATGCTGAAAGGGAATAAGAGAAAAGCGAGAGAGAGAGAGAGAGAGAGAGAGAGAGATGCGGAAAGAGCGATCCATTTTATTCCCCTTTTCCCCAAGTACAGCAGGTCCTCCGATACGTAAATAAGGTCTAGCCGGAAATGGAGTCCTCGGCTTACTTCCGGTTTCTATTCGATCAGGACCACCGCCGAAAAAAGTTCTGTCTCTTCGATAAACCCGTGCAAAAATTTGTTGGGTAGCCCCCAGATCCTACCACATATAGAGATTTGATAGGAACACCGCCCGTAGGGAGTCCACATTAGAATCCAAGTGGATGAGGTGGTTATTTCCTGATTGAAGTCTTTTGAGACTTTTTATTTGAAATTCTCAATTTGTTGGCTCTTCCCAAAAAAAAATATCCTTTCGTGATCCCGTTCACAAATTTTTTGGCGAGTCCCAAGATGCACTTACATCTCTGTAGGGATTTGTTAGGGACACTGCGCATAGGGAGTCCTCATTAGCATCCAATTTGATTCTGCACTGTTCCCCGATTAACGACGTATGAAAATTCTTACCCACGTTCGAATTGAAAATATGTGAAGAGTCACGAGAAAAAACTTGGCGTGTTGAAACATAACCTGCACTCTTCGATATACTTTTTTAAGCGATTCATACATTTTTAACACAAGTTTTATAGTTTTTCAAGATTCACTCAATTTGTATACCTATATATTTTGATTAGAAAATTTAACGTACAGAATGCGATAGGATCCATCAAGAATCGTAATGCTGTTGAAGTTCTCGTCTCCGGAATGCAATGAAGATTCTTTTTTATTTTCGTTATTCTCCATTTTTATTGTTATCCAAAATCTTTTTCGATAGATTTTGGTTGCACGTCTCTGAGGAAAATCTCTTGAAAAGTTTGCCGTTGATTTGGACTGTCAAAAAAAAACATAGGGATTATTTTTGTTGCGTTTCAACGATGTGAACTTTAATATCACGAATCGTATGAGGTTCTGTTCGATAATGTGGCAATTGTCTAGGATTTAAATTCGATTCGTACATTGGATTCCACTGGGGAATCCCGATTAGAATCCAATGTACGAACGTGACGTTTTAGTATACCCATCCAATGCGATTGGCCATCGGATTTCTATCGGGAAGTAGGGACAAGTGTGGAAATCCAATTGGATCCCTACGATAATTTCGAGACATTAAAAAAAAAAACGCCCCATGGCACCATCCGAGACGATCTCTCGGTCGCAATTTTTCAATGAGATCGTTTTCATTAATCTTCGTGACAACTGATAATCACAGACACACAAGACAGTTTAAGAAATGAAGCTTCTTTCGAATACGTGATAGCAAAATAATTCGACAGGTAAAAAATTACTTACTTTTCCGGCGTTGCAACGCGATGATAAATTAACAGCCCTGCAAAGGGAATACACTTCGCCCAAGGGGCGGCGCTTCAAAGTGAATATACTCTGAAAAACCTCCTTACGTATACAGCACCTCAAAGCAAAAACACTGAAAATAGTTCTTACGTACACAAGAGCTTTGAAGTAAACGAAAAAAAAAAGAGTGAAAAAGAGAAACCTCCCAACAGTCGGGTACATACGGGTAGAAAATTTTGTGAAATAAAAAAAGATGATTCTTTTTTTTTCTCTTTTCAAAACGCCATCTAGCTCAACGCACTTGAAAGTAGAAACGTTTGAAGAAAATACTTCGCGTCCGCTGTCGGGAAGTTGAATCGCAAAATTAAATTTCCGTGGACTGTGGGTCAAACGTAAGAGTGAGAATGTCTTGACTCTATTATTGTTACATAATGGAAGAAATATTCTTGTACTGTAGAAAATAAATGTGTTTCGAAATGTTTTAGGCTTGGAATTCTGTCACCAATTTCAACACGTTTTCACGTCTGTTGTTCAAAACAACACACTTATGCGTGTAATTTCAACACGTTTTATTCCGTGTTCTCCAGGAAATATAGGTCTTTCTGTATAGTGTTTTTTTTCGAAAAATTTTATATTTCGCTCCTGGACCCGATCCGATGTCCGACTGGATCCCGATTGAGAAATCAGGATTCTAGTGCGAATCGGACTGCATCCATGACATTATTTCTGCACGGGGTGTTGTCTCTCTATGGAGAAACCAGCAGTACGTATTGTTTCAACGCATTTAGCACATAGTGCAAATCTATTAGGTGGCTTTTGTGTTCTTTCAACCCACCGACACTTATTACAGTGTGCACATAGCGGCTACAGGAGTGCATCATGGAGACGAATGCGGTAAACCTACCCCGCCTTCACTACTCTCCATCAAGTACATTTATCGGAAATTTTCTTTCGGTTTCCTTTTTTGCCCTTAAAAGTACCCTTTTTTCGTCGCGTCAATTACTGCGCCAATATATTACAAATATTTTTTATTCTCGACGCAGTTTTTATTCGAGTCGATAAAATTGAGAGGATGCCATAAGTGGAGTAGAGCCGCGAGTCACGAGCAACGCGTGTTTGCGTGTGCCACATAAGTTGGGGGAAATACACAAGATTCGAGGTAGGTAGGAATTCAACGTATAGATTTTCGATAATGCGACGGTTATTTATGTCCGGAGCACTCGAGTGAATACAGGAAACGATAAATCCCGGAGATCGGTGCGTGTATTTTGGGCCACGGAGAGAGCAAGAGTAAGAGAGAGAGAGAGAGAGAGAGAGAGAGAGAGAAAGTCAGAGGGGATTTCACCGACGACAACCGTCGATTTGTCAAAAAGGGCTTCGCGAATTCCTTTCTCAATGGCAACAAGCGGAAGGATCACCCCTGACGGCGAGCCATTCCGCACCCGTACAATAGCCATGAATGATCCCACTCTTCCAATACGTAACGTCTTGCACCCTTGTCGTAAAGGACGATCGAGAGAGAGAGAGAGAGAGAGAGAGAGAGAGAGAGAGAGAGAGAGAGAGTGAGAGAGAGAGAGAGAGAGAGAGAGAGAGAGAGAGAGAGAGAGAGAGAGTGAGAGAGAGAGAGAGAGAGAGAGAGAGAGAGGGTGAGGGTGAGAACACTGAAAGAAGCCTGAAAAATTTACTTACTCACGTACGGCTACCTTTGTATCCACAAGGGAGCATCGAACTAGCCGGACCTTTGCTGACGTAAAAGTGTGTATCCAGGATAACGGTATCACGGTTCCATTATCCTCGTATACATACCCCAAGCCTACAATGCAAATGCTTCTACGATCGTCGAATAAAAGAACGAAATTTCCATAGGCCTACTGGTTTGTTTGTGATAAAATACTTATGGCCGATCAGGCCAAGAATTAATATCGCTGGAACGTCAAAAGTGTCAGAAATTCGGGCTGAATGTCCCTTTGGAAATAGAAATTACAATATGCATGACTGCTAATAAAATAGTTAAAATTTCTAGTGCACAAGCTCTTTCGACCGCAGCCCGTGCAAAAATATTATCATGGATACAGTCCGATTCGGACTGGTGATTTCTCAATCGGGATTCAGTCGGATATCGGATCGTATCAGGGAGCGAAATGTAACGCTTGCAAATCGGATTCCAGCCAGGATCCTAATCCGAAACTATTAAGGACTCTAGCCAGAATCCAAATAGAAACTTTGCATAGGATCCAGGCTAGAATCACGAACTTCTAGAACAAGATCTAGTTTGTCTCTAAGAAATTTCTGCACGGGATGTACCGGTCTAAAATGGTACGAGAGATATTTCAACGATTCTAAAAATCTATTTGTCCGGTTCACTTCAAATTCGGACAGAGCATAGTGAATATCATTTTCAATTGTATGGCTAAATTTTTTTTTTTTATGGCTTTATCCATTTGTTAATGGATAATTCCAATAGGAAAACCAAATATCATTCGTCATTGAGAAATCTCGGCTCAAAAGTGTCAGCTATCTCTCTCGCACTCATATGTCACGTGGTGCCAGCTTCTACTTCGCCTTAAAGAAAGGAAATGAGTTTTGTCACGTATGCTTGGAGCGTAACAAATGGTTTCAACAAAAATAAGGTCGCAAACTTATTCTCTCCGCACGGGGAGTTTTTTTTTTTGCTTTTGGTCCAATGAAACCTGCGCTATATATAATAGATATATCTGTAAACGTGGGATATTTATCATACGGCGACATTGTTCTGTGCAGCACGCGACGCTTTGAGGCCGTTAACACTATCTCTCTACTTGTCGCGTTGGGTTATCCGTGACCATCGCAATACTGAGATATTTATGCACGTACATAAATATTTCCAAACGATTTATCGGTAAGCACGGCATATATCTCGTATATATATATATATATCCTATTCTCAAACACGCGTTCCGCACTCTTGGCAATAAACGTCGATTTTATTTTTTTCCATTTTTAATTGCCTTTCTCGTACACAAATGTTTCGAGCACACGATACTTGTACGGGAAAAATTAAATGCGGTGATAAGCATCGACCAACAATAGAGACGAGAATGCAAAGTTGATGACTTTGAGCCCTTGGGTCAAGCGGCCGTTGGCTCGGGCCGATACATAGATGGGCGACCGCTTAGCCGTGCACTGGTCCATACATTGGATCTATATGCGTAATATCGTAGCGAAAATCGTGTAAATTTCAAACGCAAAATATTTACCAAAAGAAAAAGCCATTTTGGTCATCTAAATATCCCGTGCAGAAATGTCTTAGGGATACCTAAGTTCCGATCAGATCCCGATCGGGATATGATACGGATTCCCTAGAAGGGATATCCTCATTTGAATCCAGATGGCGCCCACTACGTAGCACAAGGCGGAGACGTGGTGGCAAGAATTTGAAATACGGAATTTCAAGTACGGATTGAATACATGTTTTTTTTAGACGGACTATATCTGGAAATTGGAAGCAGAATGCAAGGGAATAGGGATTGTGATGAAGAAGAGGGCGGCGAAGGATATAGGGATGATCATGGAAATGGAAGAGGAACGCTGGCCCAAAAAAATGCTTGAGGGATGAGGCAAGAACGGAATGCAGAACAGAAACGCGACCAAATGGTGAAAAGAAGTAGAAGAAGCTATGAACTAGGCGGGGGATGGACAGATCGAAGATACAAGAAGGAGGTGTGACAAAGAAGAATGAAGGAAGATAACAGGAAGGGCAGTACAAAATACGACCGATGAGGAAGTACAGAATAACTGGGAAAAAAAATCAAGAGGTCAGGATACCGTAAAGAATACAAAGACAGGAAGAAAGTGGTGGGGATGAAGGAGTAGTGGAGAAAAGGGACTATGCGGGAAGAAATTAGAGGAACATGGTCAAGTATGAGGTGTGGAGGTGTGGAGAAGGAAAAGGAGAAGGGTTTCAGTAATACGGGATGCAGAGTGCGCAAAAGAAAAGCGAAAACACTGGTCCACCTATGAGAATGTGAGGCGGCATGAACCAGATGAAGGACGAAGCGACCAGGAAATTACCGACAATGGGCTGAACAACAAGAGGACGGAATAGCGATGGGATGAAGCAGGGCTCTAGAAGGGAAGGAAATAATCGAAGAAATGTGCGAGGTAGTGAGACAGTTTGAGAAGCTGGCAAGAAAGTCTGCAGAGGAGAGAAGGCGACAAGACTAGCAAGAAAAAAGAGACTGTCAAATAATAACTGTCAAAACTTAATTTGCCTAATCTTTTTCAGATCCCTTGAATAAATTATTTCAGAAAACGTCCAGCGTCTCCAGCTGATACGGATTGGTATCTCCTGGTGATTTTTCCATTCATCCCTGGGATCCGATTCGATATCGAAATAGATCTTGTTCTAGAAGTTCGGGTTTCTAGCCTGGATTGTATGCAAAGTTTCTATTTGGATTCTCACTAGAGTTCACAATAGTTCCGAATAAGGATCTTGGCTGGAATCCGATTTGGGAGCGTTACATTTCGCTCCCGGATCCAATCCGATATCCGACTGGATCCCGATTGAGAAACCAGGATCCTAGTCCAAATCTGACTGTATTCATGACAATATTTCTGCACGGGATAGACTTTTCTCTCTGTATATATGAATGAACATAAGAAATAAAAATATATGTTTAATTTCGATGACGTCCGGTACATGCATTTCTATAGGCTTGCCACGAATCCAAGATCGTCCTTCATCAAGAATTCCTCTTTGAAGTGAAATCGTAAGGGCGGCACTTTCCTCCATCCATATACAATCACTAATTGTAACGAGACTCGACAAGTTAATGGCATAACGCGGTTACGAGTCTTTTCTCTCGTTTCCCTTTCTCGGTCTCCCGACTGCCCGTACCAGAACGCCGAGGCGTCGGGCGTGATAGAGATATAATGAGAGCCTGGCGCCAATTAATAATTAATAACCCGGATCCGAATTAAATGGGTTTAAGGGTCACCGAGAGGGGTGAGCGAGTGCCGTAGCCAAAGCAGGACAAAAGTACAGCCCGCGCGTCTCGGAGAACGGCTATGAATGCCGCGGGGTGCGCGTGGTGTATCGGAAATGGTATTTTGGGGTTGGCAAAGTTGATGCGATGAGGGAGGAGAGAGAGTGAGAGAGAAAGAGAGAGAGAAACGGTTGCGATGTGGGAGGGAGCGAGAGTAGCTTGGAACAAGAGGGTGAGAAAGGCTGTAGCGTGTTTGGGGTGGCTCGCATCAGCGTGGCCGAGCCTTCCGAGGTATACGAAAAGACAGGGAGTAGGGGGTGTGATGGGGGCCAGGGGTTGTCGCTGCATTATTTATTACTGCCATCGATCATCGTCCGTTGCGTACGCCGCAACCGTACAGGGACGACCCCAACTAATCGCCATATGACAACCGTATATTTATTTTAAAGTCGCTCTACGTACATCCCAACATCGGTCACATTCATTTTAATTGTTTGAGTGCTTCAACATGCTGCAAGCGAAACGTTATTGCGCTTCGGTGACAGCCTGTTCACGTTGGCGATTCGCAAGTAGCGTCATACTGGACGAATCCACGTGACCCTAGCAAGATCATCGTTGCCATCAGTGAGTCTTCAAACAAGGTGTTACCATCAATTCCAATACAGGGCCAAAAAAGGTGCTCCCACGTGACACCATTGGCATAGCTAGAGGAGCCCGCGCGGACAATTCGCAGGGTATACCTATTAAAATTCGGGCCTTCAATGGATTATTTGTGGATTCCATAGCAGGGTTTTCCGTAAGAGACCCAGACCGGGGCCCCTATCAGGGAATGGTAGGGTAGGTAGGTTGACTAAAACTATAGTCTAAGTACGGAAACCAAGTAAAGACATTTGAGGGGTGTAGTTTGAGATTGCCTAGTAGGATTTCCCCAATACTACAAGACTTTGCTATTATAGTGGGAAAATCCGTATAAATTCCTTGACTAAAGAATTTGTGGCATAATAATTATTGAGATCGATTAAATATAATAATTAAACTATGCGTTTAGTAGAGCATCGAGATGGGTCCGATCAAAGCCCGAACTCAGTTTCCATACGGGAGGTTGATTGGTTTCTTTTTCCTATCTACGCTCATCTTCGTTTCGGTGGATGATAGCCCTAAGAGGCTCATCCTCGTCGTCAGCGAGTGCCCAAACAAGGTGTAGCTATCAATTCCAAAGTAGTGCCAAAAACAGTAACCCCACATGACACCATCAAGCAGCTCATCGTCATCCTTAGTGTCTCCAAGCAAGGTGAAGTTATGAATTCTAATCTAGTGGCAAAAATGATTAGCCCACCTGATAATGGTAAGAATCACATCATTGCTATCAGTGAGTTATCCAAAATCCTACAGTTACGCCTCTCGTATCTCTTAGTGTCGCATCAAACTCCCCACCTGAAGAATACGTATCGATCCGAGCCGTTGGTGCACCTCAATACAGCGGAGAGGCGAGCCAAGTGCAGACGTCTAGTTGCGCCGCAGTATGGGTGACGTGTTTTTCAGACGGTACCGCATACTCTCCGAAGCATGTTCCGGAAAGTGGCAAGGCTGAACTAGCCGGAGTGAAGAATTGACAAAGATGTGTGCACGAAAGGAGAGAGAGACACCAGGCCAGCGGAGCGAGAAGCTAGCTAGACAAAGACAGAAAGAGAGAGAGAGAGAGAGAGAGAGAGAGAGAGAGAGAGAGAGAGAGAGAGAGAGGGAGAGAGAGAGCGAGAGAGAGAAGGCGTCATAGACATAGCCGGGAAAATGGGAACACGAGTGGATATAGCACAGGCCAAGAGAAATAGAGGTTATGCAGCGGGTGGCCAGGGTTGCGCGATGAAATATTCATGGACGTAGCAGGGTAGGTACTACGTTGGAAGGAGGATCACGAGAGAAAGAGCGTAGTCGGTTGAGAAGAGACACCGGCCAGGGGTGCACAGTTGTGTTTCATTTGAATTCAAAGGATACACTGTAAATGCATGTGTGTTGTTTCAACACAGCTACGTGCGTTGTCTATCTTATGGTCACTTTTTACACACTTCCAAGTGTGTAATTTCGGTATTTGCTTCATGCATTTTCCCATGCAGCAAATTCTTAGGTATATCTAAGTTCCGAACGAATCCCGATTGGGATATGATACGGATTTCCTCATCGGAATCCAAATGCCGCCCATTACGTAGCACAAGGCGGAGACGTGGTGGCAAGAATTTGAAATACGTATTAAATACATATTTCTTAGCAAATAAAATACATATTTTCTTAGTTCGAACGATCTACATTGAATTTAACTATAATTATAATAAATAACCTATATCACTTTTCTCCAGGCAATATAAGTCTTTCAAGGTCTATATATTGTTTTTACGATTTTTTAAATTAAATGTAAAGAATTTTCTTCGAAATTCTGTTATTAAAATATATAATTTTTGACAGTTATACTGTAGGACCAATTTTTACCTAATCTTTTTCAGATCCTTGGATAAATGATTTCAGAAAACGTCCAGAGTCTCCAACTGATACGGATTGCTATCTCCTGGTGATTTTTTACATTCATCCCTGGGATCCGATTCAATATCGAACTAGATCTCGTTCTAGAAGTTCGGGATTCTAGCCTGGATCCTATGCAAAGTTTCTATTTGGACTTTCTGGCTATAGTCCTTAATAGCTCCAGATTAGGATCCTGGCTGGGATCAGATTTGCGAGGGTTACATTTCGCTCCCGGATCCGATCCGATGTCTGACTGGATCCCGATTGAGGAACCAGGATCCTAGTCCGAATCGGGCTGTATCCATGACAATATTTCTGCACGGCTTAATGCGGATGCATTATTTACAAGTACGCACGAAATGAGTTCAACTTTACTGCAATACACATAAATGCATTGCTCAAGACCCATTTGATATCTAAACGTTTCGTCTGCAATTACACCTGTCGCATGTTAAAAAAAACAGCAATAACTCGTTAAAATTTAATCAAGACTTCGAAAATACACTTTAAGGAGGCTCCGTCACAAACGTCTTGCCTCTAGAAAAAAACTAATTTTCGGGGATATAATAGATAAAGTACCCGTGTTCACGTATGCAAAGTTTCAGATAACGTCAACGACTAAATAAGAAAGATGCGAATTGTTGAACTTAGGATTTTTAACATAGGGCTTATGGAAGAGTCACCCTCAAAACGCTTGTATCATGTGATGTCTTTATACTCACGCAACAGATATTGGAAAAAAAAACTACAGTAACGTTGATTAGGCCATGGGGATTCCAAATACAATAAAAAAGTTTTGGCTTAACGACTTATGTAAGAAGATATTTGATGTTGAAATGTCGGAATACTTGAAGTTCCAAGAGGTTTCACGATCGTGTAAAGATTCGGCAGCGTAGCGGAAATCAAATGTTTTGTATACCTTAGATGCGCATGCGCGCGAATTAAATCACCAGCTACCTTACCTTAGATTCGTTTGTGATTGACATGTAGGTAGAACAATTGGGTTCATCATAATAAAATATCAAATTTGATCGATCAATGAAACCTATAATGTATATATCAATAATAATAGAAAATAAAGTTGTATTTGAGAGTAAACAGGCATTTTTTAAATATTGTGTAAACTCTTTGAAAAAAACGAAAATTTCGTTTACAATAACAAGTTCAAATCATGCGACGACCCGCGGTCAACTCGGTGTCATGAGTACGATAGAGAAATCAAAGGAGAGAGTAAGATGGAGAATCGCAACGTTGTCGTACTTTTCTATGCAGTACCGTAACGTAAAATTGTGCCAATTTTACGGTACTTATTGATCGATATACAGCTAATAAGTTTTGTATAAAATGACCAATAATACGTTTATATCGAACTCTATTATGATAAGCATGCTTATTACTGAAAAAAGGGGGTCCTGCTTATGCGCCCACGCAACCCGGGTCTTCATGACGGAGCCTTCTTAAATATATTTGAATTTTCTATGAAACACACAACTGCCCCTCTTCAACTTGTGTATGGCATTTATGCCTGTCAATTCCTAATATGACCCACCTTACGTTCAACAAATAACACACATGGAAATGCAGTGTGCTAGCTGGCAAAAGGAGGTCTACTGCACAGGACAGATCCATGAGTGTCGCCACGATAGCGACACGTTCAAATGTGTGCATCACCCAACCCTAGGTATGAAGAGTTGCGCAGCAAGGTAGCTTAGGTCTGATCCGCAAGGGTCTCAGGTGAGCGGTCCCTCGTGAAAGAGGCAGCTGTCAAAAAGGTTAGCAAAGAGTGTCACTGCGTTATGTGGAATGAGTGAAGTCATGGTAAAACTTGGCCCGGAGTGAGAATCAAGCTGCTGCTCGCTCCTTCACCACACTGGACACCTTCAACATCACAGGGTGGTTATCCGAGCACACACACACGCACGAGCCAACACTCACCTCGAGAACCCGTCCGTTGACCCTTCCGGGCAAACCGAAGCGTTGCTTAAAAGTTGCGCGTGCGTGCCAAAGCAAAACCATTATCTCCCCGCTGGACACCGCATTGCCCATCATGGACGCGCATGTGCCCGAGACCTGGCACACACACTCACACACACACACACACACACACACCCTCATCTGTACGTGTAGTCATGGCATACTATGCGTTGAGGCGATTATGATTTATGTTCCTCGTACACGGGATGTACTTGGCGAGAGGGGGCAGGGGGATGGGCAGGGGGTTGAGGCAAGGGAGGAAGATCTGGAGAATAAACCTCTCGCGAGGATGCTATATACCGGTGTAACTTACCTACGCCATATATACATATGCCAAGAGACCGTAAATTAGATTTAACTTAAACACAGGGAAATTTTCATCGTCGGACCGCGCACGCGCTCGATGAACTTCCATAAATAATCCACTTGTGTAAGTATTCCTATAACATGTAGTACGTGCACGTATACAATTGCGTGTCTATATACGAATGCACGCGTGTCCGTGGAACTCTACACACTACCATCTTCGTTTGGGATTTATTGCAAATACGCCCGCGTAAGGAAGAGAGAGAGAGAGAGAGAGAGAGAGAGAGAGAGAGAGAGAGAGAGAGAGAGAGAGAGAGAGAGAGGTACAAAGCCGTATACACGAGATCTACGAATCGGCGGGAGTCGTCCTCGATTACGTCTCACCGACGATCATCCTACCGAGCCTCGGAATCAGAGAGACCGAGACACGAAAGAATACTACGTGGTTGTTGAACCCACGGTAAAGCGTGGACCTCGGCCACCCTGGTTGAAGGTCGTTACCATTTTTACCAGATTCTATGTTAGAATTTGTGATCCATTGATGAATGATGGCTGATCAAGGGTCGGTAAAGTGTTTCTGAGAGCTGACACGTATGACGTAATTGGACGAAGGACCTCCTAGGCTCTTCGTAAACGGCGGCAGGTTGTCGATTTGTGGACCACCACGTTCATTCATCTGGTGGAGGACTAGGAGATTAGGAGCTTGTTGGAAACCTTTTATAACTCGTTTACAGGTCCGTCGATTACTCGATTGGGATAAAGCCAACCAAAGGCGGCGACTAGGTTTCTGGTTTCTCAATCGGGATCCAGTCAGATATTGGATCGGATCCGGAAGCGAAATGTAACGCTCGCACAATCGGATTCCAGCCAGGATCCTAATCCAGAACTATCGGGGACTCTAGTCAGAATCCAAATAGAAACTTTACTTAGGATCTAGGCTAGAGTCCCGAACTTCTAGAACAAGATCTAGTTCCATATCGAATTGTTTCCCAGGGTTGAATGCAAAAATCACCAGGAGGTACTGATCCGTATCAGCTGGAGACGCTGGACGTTTTCTGAAATCCTTTATTCAAGGATCTGAAAAGATTACGTCAAAATTCGTGCTACAGTATAACTGCCAAAACTTATATATTTTAATAACAGAATTTCGAACAAAATTCTTTACAATTAATTTTAAAATTCGAAAAACCAATATATAGACCTTGAAAGACATATATTTCCTGGAGAAAAGTGATAGCGATTATTTTTTCTAAGTAATTATATTTAAATTGAAAGGAGATCGTTCGAACTAAGAAAATATGTATTTAATTTGCTAAGAAAAATGTATTTAAGGCCTTAAGCCACTCTAGAGACCAAAAAGGCATATTTTGATTTTTTTTTCAGCGAAACCATAAAATAAATCGGAATTAAAAAATAGGGGTTTTATTATACACGTAATTAACTATACAAAATTATTTTTTCACAGCGATACATGTCAAAATGGCGACTGTGCAGCATTTTTCCGATGACGCCTTTATTTCTGGAAGGTCAACAGCCGGACCAACAGCTCCTATAATTTTTTAGTTATGATGAGAAACTAAAGTTTTCTTCGATTATATATAAGAATAGCTATGTACGTAGGATTTTTTTGATATATTGTTTTCTGTCGAAATTACGCATGTCTAAAACAAAAAGTATAAAATGCCATGAGAAAATCGTCAGAAAATTGTTTATAAAAAAAGGAACTATGCAATGTAATAAAAAAAAATCCGAAAAAAGACATTTTTTTTCGTCAAGCGCCATTGAGCGCTGTAATCTACTGATAATTCAAAATGGACCTCGAAAGTAATACCTTAAGCCAAGATTTTATTAAAAAGTGTTCGAAGCCTGGAAACCTCACTGCGAGCATTCCATAGCTGGATTCCAACCATGTAATACTCGGAGTATGTGTTTCGAAGCAAAACAAATTACTTGTTCGCGTGTGATCCAATATTGAAAACAATTTTGCCTGCCATATGCATACGGCAATAATTAATTGCCGAGGACGAATCATCGAAATTAATTATATACGAGATGATCCACAATATATATATATGTGTTCCGAAAACGCACTGGAACTCGAATATTTGGATTGACAGATATCAGAATGATGAATGTCAATGAGGACGTAATCGACAGATTCGATGTTCAATGAATACGAACCGAGCATAAATATAATATTTGAGTTTATTGCAAGTGCTTCTATTGAACCGATCGCTGAATATGACCATAGTGTCAATAAAAGCAGGTTCCACGTTACCAGCGCCAAAAACAGTAATTACCAAAGTCCGTTTTTCCTTTTGTCAAATACAAATACGATTGCTGGCTAAGCAACACTGGACGTTGCTTTGATCTCGGCTTTACGCCAACGGGAATAAAACTCGTCAGCACCGAGTCTCTCTCTCTATCTCTCTCCTGTACAAACCCAAACAAACGCGAACTTGTAAGCATCGAGTTTGCTCTTCAACCAAATTAGTGCTTCAACTAAAATCAACAACACTGGACAGAATGATCAGAAAATGAAACGGATTGGTCGAATGCCATCTCAAACTTGACAACCTCCGGGGGCGGTTTTTTTTTTTTATCAGCCAGTCCGGACGAGTTGCGTTCCGGTGTTGCGAGCCGATCGTGGGTGCGTTCGCTTGCGGCACTTATCTGTTCACGCGACTCGAACGGAATTCCGTTTGGACACCTTTCCCGTGAGATTTGAAGTCTAGCCTTTACACCTGCGTGTGTACGTTAGGAAACCGGATTTTCAGATTCCGCAGCCAAAATTCATGAAACTTGACCGTAATGTGGTAATGTCTTGTTATCGATTAATGTACTGCTTGACGTGTAATTACGTTAAGGAGTTATACCACCTTGGCGCTCGGTAAAATAGGTATAAAAATACTTGCTTTTTTAATGCGATTTTTAAATATATAAAATAATTTTTTTTTCTCACAAATACATTATGTTTCTGTGAACAAATTTAAAAACAAATGGATTAGAATAATTTAAAAATAGCGGATGTATATGTCGTTTAGTAGGAGCCTCTTTTGAAAATCCTTGCCGATGATGGAATTTTTTTTTCTCTGAAAAGCGTCGTCTGAATTTTTTTTTAATTTCTTGTAAAGAAAGGTAATAGCGCAAGTAACATACAGCAAGAAAAGAATTGTAGAAATAACAGCTTATTAAAAGAAAAGGTTGATTTTAACTAAACTTTTTAAAAATTAATTTAAATAAATGTACGCGGCATCCAATGAAAAAATTCTATGCTGCTATCCTAGATAATATTATAAAGAATATGTGGTATAAATTCAGTCAAAATTGGTTGACTCGATCTTAAGGCCTTAGACCACTCTAGAGGCCAAAAAAGGGCATATTTTGTGATTTTTTTTTCATCGAAACCATAAAATAAATCGGAATTACAAAATAGGTGTTTTATTAAACACGTAATTGACTATAAAAAATAATTTTTTCACAGCGTTACATGTCAAAATGGCGACTGTGCAGCATTTTTCCGATGACTCCTTTATTTCTGGAAGGTCAACGGCTGGACCAACAGCTCCTATAATTGTTGAGTTATGATGAGACACTAAAGTTTTTTCGTTTTTTATAAGAATAGCTATAGAAGTACGTAAGATTTTTTTGATATATTGTTTTTTTTGTCAAAATGGCGCATTTCTAAAACAAAAAGTATAAAATGACGTGAAAAAATCGTAGGAAAATTGTTTATAAAAAAAGGAACTGTGCAGTATAATAAAAAAATCCTACGCAGTGCCTCAAAAAATATAATTCTAAATATACAGTTAAAATTTCAAGTGCATCGGTTGAAATTTGTTTGAGTTATGAGTCCGGCCGACTTGAAAAATATAGTTTTGAGATAAAGGCGTTTAAAGTTAATAGAAAGTCACGACATGAATCAAGAGGGGTTGCGCTAGAATTCGAAAATCGATGACTTAGAGATTTTTCACACCCATAATCTTTTGGAATATAATTTTATAGTTACTAAGGTACATTTTCAACAAACAAAAAAATCGATTTTTGGAAAATCCTAGAGTGGCCTAAGGCCTTACGATATTATATTTTGTCCAACAGTTTGAGAAGAGGATCCTACTAGACGAATTATATCTCCGACATTTTTCAATTTTGTTTTTATTTATTGTTTGGGTTTGGGTCTTCTATTGTTTGGATTTTTATTCATTTTATTTTGGCTTTTTTATTGTTTGGATTTTTATTCATTTGATTTTGGCTTTTTTATTGTTTGGATTTTTATCGATTTTATTTTGGCTTTTTTATTGTTTGGATTCTTATTCATTATATTTTTTATTTTTTATTGTTTGGATTTTTATTCATTTCATTTTGGGTTTTTTATCGTTTGGATTTTTATTCATAAAACCATAATGTATTAGTAAAAATCAAAAATTCTTTTATATATTCACCAGTCACGTCCATTTTTTTATACTTATTTTTCCGAGCGCCAAGTTAGTGTAGTGCCTCAAACAATAATAACTACAAAGTTTAACAATATTACCCAATGAAAAAAAAAAATCAAACTTGGCAAGATTATATATCAATAGTGTGTAAAATCCCGACCTCCCCATCCCAATACTTTCAACGTAAAAAAATATGGAAAATTTACCCATCTTTAGGGCACAGAAAACATTAATTTTCCATATTTTCCATATTATTCATAATAACTCTCGATCAGCTGATTGAAAAAAAAACTCCGATTTTTACCAAAATGTTGAGTTTTAGAAATTAATTAAAATTCAACGCGTCATCCAATTTCCAAAAAAAATCCTATACTGCTATCCTAGATAATATTATAAAGAATATGTGGTATAAATTTCAACGAAATCAGCTGAGTAGATCTCGAGATATATTTTCTCCACCAGTTTGAAAAGAAAGTCCTACTGAACGATTTATATCTCCGCCATATTTCAATTTTTTTTAATTCGCTGCTTTGTTAATCTACTCACAAAACTTATTAGTGAAAAATAAAAATTATTTTATACATTTAATAATCGCGTAGAAATTTGATATTATTCGTACACCCATTTATCCGAGCGCCAAGTGGTTGTGACCCTTTAAAGATCAGACGAGGAAAAACATGCAAGGTACACGAGAAATCTTTCATTCCTTTTCCATTGACGAGCAATATTTTAGATCATTGTAAAGTTCACGACCCGTGGACTTTTTGTCATCAATAGAACTACCACCACAAGATTCCAACTGATACCCTTTCCAAGCTATATTTCCGTATGACATTCTATGAAACTCTGAATGAACACCACTATGGATTCGCTCTGGCGGCGCGTCAAGTGCCGTTAACCATTTACGAGAGATCAGCGGCGACTGATTAGCGTGCGGAGCCGAGTAAAATCAATTTCCTGCAAGTAGCCTTGCCACGCTCGATCGAAACGGCGCGCTAACGATTTGACGGATCACGTTTCGCGTGCTCCAGTCAACACAAGTGGAAGAGTATATATATATATATATATATATATATATATATATATGTAGTACCCTTGCACCGTGTTGTTATCGCGAATAAGCCCTCTCGCAATCTTAGTCGGTCGAGAGCCACGAGACTTGGCAGGTCTGTGCGTTAACGTGAAACAGGGCCTTGTATACAGTACATCACAGCTCGTACGCTATAAGACGCATCATGCTTTACGATTGTGATGTACCTGACCGGCTGCTGCATCGCTACGGTCATTTCTTCCCGCACGTATGTGTATACCTGTGCACCACAGTTCCATAGATACGTGCGGGTGAATGTGCATTATACAGGGTGTTTGGTGTATGGACCGTCACAATTTTTTAATGGATTGGGTGGATCATTTGCTAACTTTTTCACCCTTAGACCCTATGTCCTAAGTGTCACGGTAATTGAGATATGATTTTTTATCATTTTTTTTTTTTTTTATTCAAAATTTCGCCTGTAAATCGTCATAACTTTTTTATGACTTTTGTTGTATTCTGCTGTGTATGTTTATTATAAATGAATCATTATTTGTCACAATTCGTTTCAAGAAAATGACTCGTGAGCTTCCAAATTCTTGAAAATATGTAAATGTATGAGAAATGTTAACTTCTAAATTCATTATAAAAAAAATAAAACTAAAAGCTATTTTGAACTCAGCTTTGTTTTAAAAAGTTCTCTGGTTTATACTCTTTCCAACGGTAGGAAACATGTCATAGAAATAATTAATTACGTGGTTTAAATAAGAGAGCTTGCCGGGCTCAGGGTTAAGAAAAGACTTATGTTCCCGATGTTTTTATTAAACTTGAATTATAAATTTTGCTCAAATTGACCACCTTTACTCCATATGCACGCAACAAAAGTTATTTCGTGCTATTACAACCACAAACAAAAAAGTTATCGCGATTTAAAGGCGAAATTTACGGTAATGTAAAAGAAAACAAAAAAAATCATATCTTAATTACCCTGACGCTTAGGACATAGGGTCTAAGGGTGAACAAACTAGCAAATGACCCCCCCCCCCCCCCATCCCTCAAAAAATTGTGTCGGTTCATGCGCCAAACACCCTGTAAGTGGGTGACTGTGTTTGTGTGTGTGTGCGCGTGTCTGTGTGTGTCTGTCTGCATCGAAACGTTGCACTATAACTTGTTCAACGTGTTCCTATCGCGAGAGGCTCAACTGCGAGGTCACCACGTGCATTGGCCGTTGGGGTCATCATGGAGAATTGCTGCTATGTATGCTGCTGACCGCACCGCAGCCTTTCTTCCTTTCTTTCTTTCTTTCTCTCTTTCTCTCTCTCTCTCTCTCTCTCTCTCTCTCTCTCTCTCTCTCTCTCTCTCTCTCTCTCTCTCTCTATCGCTATCCTCTCGTTCACCAATCGGGTCAACATCCTCCAGGGTTCGGCTGCAATGCGTTCCTTTTGCAGGAACAATACAATGTTACCAGATCCATCGGATTGTCGATACATGTAAAACAGTTCCAAGACTAACTGAATGACTGAATGACTGAGATAGGTATAGACGACGCACAGCCTAAACCGCTGAAAATTTAAACATGAAATTTGAAATATATGCTCATTAGAAGCTGTAGAAGTGCACTGAGAAAGGATCTCAGTGCACCTGTGCTCGAAAATCAACTTCTAAGAAGGTGAAATAGAGCGCAAAAGTTTTATTCTCAAGTGTTTCATTATTTTGGTTGAAATACCAGGAATCAATGGTCAAAACTAGGCACCACGCATGTCATAATCTTCCCTCACTCTGTTATTAATCACGAAGAAAACAATTATTTTATATAGTTCATTGGTAATGTAATGAAGACCTGTGCACGTAATTTCGATTTATTGGGATGGTGAATAAGTTCTCGCTGTTTTTTTCATGAAAATTAATTCTTTATTTTTTGTTGAATTAGTAAAAACATGTCACTGAAAGTAATGTCCATGGCTAGCCATTACTTTTTTCCATCTTTCTGGCAGCACTGTAAGTCCACCTCAGAAAACTGACACGTCTTATGAGATTATCCAAGAGTCGATCCGTTGTTTGGCATCTTCATAAGAATGGAAGTGCTGCTCAGCCAGGCCATGTGCCATCGATCGGAACAAGTGATAATCCAAAGGGGCATTGTCTAGCGAATGAGGCGCGTGGACTAGGACTTTCCATTTAAACGTTTCCAACTAGGGTGTCACCGGTTTTGCGACATGCGGCTCGGGCGTTGTCATGCTGCAAAATCACTTTGTCGTGTCTCTGCTCGTATAGCGGCCGTTTTTCCTTCAATTCTTGGCTCAAACAAGCATCAATTGTAGTTGATAGCGATCTCCCGTAATGGTTTCGTTCGGTTTAAGCAGCTCATAATAAACTACACCCAGTTGATTCCACCAAATACAGAGCAGAAGCTTGGAACGATGGATATTCGGCTTTGCCGACGATGTGGATGCATGGCCGATACGATGAAAAAAACCTTTCCTTTTCTGCCGTTGAAGCAGCTGTTGTCACGTGAAAAGACGCCGTTCGACGTCTCTCGGCTTCAACTAGTACGGCATTCAATGTCCTTGCTTTTGAATCATTCCTAATGCTTTCAAACGTTTCAAAACTGTTGTGATCAACTCCTACTGATTCAGCAAGTTCAGCTAGCGTCTGGCATAAGTCTTCACGAAGTAATGCCTCCAATTCTTCGTCTTCGAACTTTTCCGGTGCGCCAGAGCGTTCTTTATCTTCAACATCGAAATCATTATTCTCGAAGCGTCTAAACCAATCACTGTATGTTGTTTCCAACAGCGCACGGTCGCCGTAAGTCTCAACAAGAATTCTGTGTGCTTCAGCTGCAGATTTTTCCTTAATAAAGTAGTTCAGTAAAATTCTCCGCAAATACTCTTTTCTTGGCACGCAATTTGAATTGAAACACTACGAAAAAAGAAAGTTGTTTACACTTCGGTGAATTGGCATGCACTGAATTTCAAGCTTGTTCATAGTACTTGTTTATAGATGCGTCACTATCTTAAACTACATGCACGCCGTCGTGGTATCGCCATCTGTTGGAAAACAGCGAGAACTTATTCAACGTCCAATATTTTATGATTGCGCTGAAAAAAAATGCCCAAAATATGCCTATTTTCTCCAGCTCTAGAGTGGCCTAACCCCTTACAATATAAAGGAGCAAACTGATGAACATGGGGGAAGAATGTGAGCAGGAATACAGACAAATATGGTCAGAGAAGGAGATAGACATCGAGGTGAAGGGTCGTAAATATAACAGAGTTTTCTTTATTCCTGATCCAAGGATTCCTTCTAATTTGTCCTCGTATTGCTCGCTCGCGACACCCGATGTTTTCACCCTCCTTTTTTTCCTTATATACATATACAGATATAAATATATATATAGGTAGTCCTGATTCCTAAATACAGCTATATAGGCTGGCTCGTGCGAATTCGATGCCTCGATTTCTCGAGGATAATATAAGAGTAGAGGAGGCCGCGGAAAATCAACGAGACGGGGGCCCTCCATTACTTTTCTAATGATAGCGAGACATGGGCACGAGAGAGGGAGAGAGAGAGAGAGAGACACCCCGGGCGCTCAACGACAAAGCAGGGTAATGAGAAGAAGAAGTGAATCATCGGGCATTGTGAGGTAATCTCAGGGTCTATTGTCTGCTCGTGAGCGCGTGATGTATTATGTTATCGGGGGCGAGAGTCTTGAACATTTGTGGACTCTCTATCCATCAAGACGCCCAAGGCTTTTCGACCGAACGAGACTCTCGTATCAACTGTTACGGTTATAGGCTGTCATATCCAAGTCATGTGGCTTTGATCGTTGCGATATTATGGGAGAATGCAGTTATCCATTATTTTCTTAAAAACTCCGTTGCACTTCGGGGATGTTGTTTGATTCTAGTTACTTCGTATTATCACAATGATTTGAAAGAAAAGTCTGAGACTCGGGTATTTGAGTTTGATTTGGGTTATTGTAGAAACGACTTTGTTTGGGTTGATATGGGATGGAGTTTGGATTATTGTGTGGTCAAGGTTGTATGGGCTGTTACGGAATGAAGATTGTTGGATTTTCATGGGATGAAGATATCACGGAATGTGTCTCTGTTCTTGCAAGATGAGGAACGAACGAATTGCCGCCAGTCGTTCATGTCAGGGACACTTAGCGTTGGCCGATCAAACTTGTCCGATGGAAAATCTCCAGTCGATTTTATGAGGATATACGTCATATAAACACTTGGGTTAGGAGTCAGATCTACCGCTATGTCAATCGAATGACTCCTGCACAGGTAGAAAAGTCTATGATGTTCATAACAAACACACGTGGTAAAAGAGAGAATAGTAACATTCCCTATCGTTTATGTATACAGGCAATCATACTACGAGGTGCGTGAATGAAGACAGGCAACCACTTTAGATGTTTCAAAAATTAATTTTTTTTTATTTCATAAATCGTTAGCAAAATATTGTGATACACCCTGAAAATTTCAAAACGATATTCGGATTCTTTATAACGTATATAAATGATAAAGACTCTCCGCTCGACTCCGAAGCGCGCTCAGGTATCCACGAGCGCTCAGTTAAGTAGTTTGTTTGGGTTTTTTGGGGTTTTCATAACCCAAACAAACCCAAACTCAACCGTTTGGCGATTAGCTCCAAATCATCTCCATTCTGGGTTAGGAGTTAGAATCGCTGAACTTGGGTTAGGAGTCAGATTCGCCACTTGAGCCAATCGAATCCCTCGTGAATGCGAATGGCTGAGGCTTTGTTCTCATATCGTTGCCAGCTTTTACTACCCACGAGACCCACTTACCATGCGCGTATACACAAGTATCGCATGATCCCTAACGATCGGAGCATAACGACGGATCATATAACAATCTCTTTGTATCGCCGTAGGCATTCCGGGTGATGAGAACAAGAGGACTCGTTGGCTGAGCATCGGAACGACAAGAGAGAAGAAGAATGGTTGATGTCTCAGGTGAGAACGGATTTTTCATTTTCGTTTATTTGTTCATCGCTAAACACACGTCGAATCGATAGAAAGTGGAGGAGAGAAGATTTGCAAGTTTCACTTCCTCAACATTTTACAACGGCTCATCCTCGTCGACGACTGCGAGGCTCGATGCACTCGAGGCAAATGAACAAGCCGGCAATTACTCGGTTTTAGTGTACAATACGACGATGAAAAGAAATGAAAAACTTGGGTGCGGTTTTACAAAACCACGGGGCAACTTTTTTGCCATAAGCCTAAACGATTTTATACCGAAATCGCCGAAAGTATATAATTTTTGTTTTCGTCGTTTTGGTTTAATCATTTTATCCATTATAGTCAATAAGAAAGGATGCAAATGTAGGGACAATTTTTAAAATTTAAAAATTTTTTAATAATCATAATGATACTGCAAAAACACGTTAGCTAAAAAAAGGCTATACTTTCGAAAAGTGGATAGCAAATTTCGAGCTGAAATCTGGCATACACCTTCATCTTAATGCTGCCTTGAAGGATTTTTGATGACTTGTCTTAAAAGGATGTCTTGCCTTAAAGACTTGCCTTAAAAGGATTTTTGACGACTTGCAATATTTTCCGAGGAATGGAAATTTTGAAAGTTGTTACTTCAACCCGCTGCGTATATCTAAAGGGTGTCTCAAAATCACCTGACATTTTAAATTGCACGCCATTTTTTTTGTGGCGAACATACAGTGCTAATCTTTGACAACTGGCATTAGGAAGTATTGAGGTTTAGTCATGGAGAATTACACGACCGAGCAATGCATAGAAATTGTGAAAATTCACTGCGAAACAATGCAGTTATTGCAGACGAAGTTTCATGGTCGTGTTGATCTCGCGCCGCGGCGATGTGAATTGGCCACCAAGATCGTGCGATTTCACGCCCATTGGATTTCTTTCTTTGGGCTTTTCTGAAAGGAAAAGTGTAAGCCAATGATCCACAGACCATTTCGGAGCGCAAGGAAGCAATTGGACGCACCATTAATGCAAATTAGTCCGCAATTATGCCAAAATGTTATTGAAAATTTCGTCAAAAGAGTGAACGTTTGCAAACAGGGACGAGGCTGCAATTTTTTGGATATTATTTTCCACACATAATCTCCATGTTTGTACCTTATATTAAAATAAAAATATTCGTACTTTTCAAATAATTCATACGTTTTATTAATGAATTAAAATGTCAGGTCATTTTGAGACACCCTTTACATTGACGTCTGCAGAAGCTGTTTTCCCCTAAGCGACCGTGTTAAATTCATATGCTTTATAACTACTAAATTAATTATTTAAAAATTCTAAAATAATATATTATATTATTATTCTATCAAGAACCTATTCCTCAAATTTTCAAGAATTTCGGCGATTTTTTAATATCCATCCAGTAATATCTTAAAATATGATGTAAGTCCTTTGCATCGTAGGATTTTTTGCAACAAAAAAAATGTTTTCACAAAATCACGCCTGATTGCATGTTGGATTCACTTTTCAACCTAAATTTCCAGCCTTCCTGGCTTGATAAAATAAAAAATAATTGAGTAAACAAAAAAATTCCTCGTTGCGGATGGCTTTCTGCATAACATTTTAAAAACATTTTCGAAATTTTTTCTTCAGATCAACCGACTGCATACAATCATGGGGACCGCCAGCGAGTGACACATTTTACGCTGGCCACAATAACATGGCTTCCGGTCAATATATATTTATAAAAAAAATCATCATCCTACCTCAATACATATACTTTCGATTAAAACGAACTTGGATAAAATTGGACAAATAGTTTTTGCGATAATAATTCCCAAAATTCGCCTATTTTTTCTGCAGTCAACTGGAGTATGCTCCGTTAAAAAATATCGAATATGCAACTTCAGCATTCCTACAGAAAAGTCCATACAGTTGTGGGACTATGACATAAGCGGGTTATGGACGTCGAGTATACGAAGTGGAGGATTGCACGTGAAAAAAAAAAGAAAATAAGAGCAAGAGCAGTTTGGATGGCAGCATTTATACTGTCGATGGTACTACGGGCAAGGAGAGTTTACACTGACGTAAGAGTAGCTGCGATGGAGCGAGGGAGAAGTCGCGCTATGAGGATGAGAAGGCTCCGAGGCAATCTCGAGTCTCATCTCGCGGCTTCGCTCCCGTTTCAATCGTGTGCACCTCATCTCTTTTCAGTAACCACTTCTTTTTTTTTTTCCTCCCGATAAAATCCTTCGCACGGGTCGTGATCCCTCCTTTGTACACTTCCTTCCCCGTCGCCGCAGAGCGAGGCCACGTTCTCGTTAAATTATAACGCCTCCTATATTACATATAAACACTTAAATGGAAGAGATAAAGTAACGTGCTGTGGCAACGCGAGGTGGTGATTGTCCAGTACGATTGGAAATTTTATCATCATTGATGCTACTCGCCGTTACTCGCCAGGAAAACATTCATCAAGTACCTCTGACGAGGGTAGTGAACGCGCTTCCGCTATATGCGGATACGATGATCTCCATGCGTTGATATGGACCAATGAAATCATTGAGATTTTTTTGGGGGATTGGGGGGATCATTTGCTAGTTTTTTCACCCCTTGACCCTATGTCCTAAGTGTCACGGTAATTGACATATGATTTTTTTTCGTTTTTCTTTTAATTACCCGAAATTTCGCCTTTAAATTGTCATAACTTTTTTTGGTGGTTTATAATAGCATGAAATAACTTTTGTTGTATTCTGTAATGTATGTTTATTAAAAATAAATCATTATTTGGTACAATTGGTTTGAAGAAAATAACTCATGAGCTTCCTAAGTCTTAAAAATGTGTAAATGTATGAAAAATGTCAAATTCTAAATTCATTGTAAAAAAAACTAAAATCTATTTTGAACTTAGCTTTGTTTCAAAAAGTTCTCTAGTTTATAACCTTTCCACCGGTATACTACATGTCATAGACATCATTCATTATGTGGTCAAAATAAGAGGAGTTCGCCAGGGTCAGGGTTAAGAAAATACTTTTTATGTTTTCGATATTTTTATTGAACTTGAGTTATAAATTTTACTCAAATTGACCTTGCATACGGGCGACTTGCATACGGGCCTATGCAAGTCGCGGATTCGAGCGTCCGAAGGCACGACTCGCATACGGGCCTATGCAAGTCGCGGATTCGAGCGTCCGAAGGCACGACTCGCATACGGGCCTATGCAAGTCGCGGATTCGAGCGTCCGAAGGCACGACTCGCATACGGGCCTATGCAAGTCGCGGATTCGAGCGTCCGAAGGCACGACTCGCATACGGGCCTATGCAAGTCGCGGATTCGAGCGTCCGAAGGCACGACTTGCATACGGGCCTATGCAAGTCGCGGATTCGAGCGTCCGAAGGCACGACTTGCATACGGGCCTATGCAAGTCGCGGATTCGAGCGTCCGAAGGCACGACTCGCATACGGGCCTATTCAAGTCGCGGATTCGAGCGTCCGAAGGCACGACTTGCATACGGGCCTATTCAAGTCGCGGATTCGAGCGTCCGAAGGCACGACTTGCATACGGGCCTATGCAAGTCGCGGATTCGAGCGTCCGAAGGCACGACTCGCATACGGGCCTATGCAAGTCGCGGATTCGAGCGTCCGAAGGCACGACTTGCATACGGGCCTATGCAAGTCGCGGATTCGAGCGTCCGAAGGCACGACTTGCATACGGGCCTATGCAAGTCGCGGATTCGAGCGTCCGAAGGCACGACTTGCATACGGTCCTATGCAAGTCGCGGATTCGAGCGTCCGAAGGCACGACTTGCATACGGGCCGATGCAAGTCGCGGATTCGAGTGTCCGAAGGCACGACTTGCATACGGGCTTATGCAAGTCGCGGATTCGAGCGTCCGAAGGCACGACTTGCATACGGGCCTATGCAAGTCGCGGTTTCGAGCGGTCGGAGCCACGACTTTCATATGGGTCTATGCAACACACATATGCGTGTAGTTTCAACACGCTTCGAGGGTGTAAACGCGTATCGTTCTTTTCAACACGTTTTATTCCGCGTTGTTCTGAATAAACGCTCCCTCTCTCCTAGACTTTTACTCCGATTGACTTAAAACTTTGGGAGAACATTCTAGACATATTGTACTATTAGATAATAAAATTTAAAAAAAAATGGATTTTTGAAATTTTCAAAATTTGTACTCTAGTCAGAATCCAAATAGAAACTTTGCATAGGATCCAGGCTAGAATCTCGAACTTCTAGAACAAGATCTAGTTCGATATCGAATCCGATCCCAGGGATGAATGTAAAAAATCACCAGGAGATACCGATCCGTATCAGCTGGAGACGCTGGAGGTTTTCTGAAATCATTTATTCAAGGATCTGAAAAAGATTAGGTAAAAATTTGCGCTACAGTATAACTGTCAAAACTTATATATTTTAATAACAGAATTACGAAAAAAAAAAATGTACATTAAAATTTTTTTTTTTTTAATATATAGAGCTTGAAAGAATGATATTTCCTGGAAAAAAGTGATAAAGGTTATTTATTCTAAGTAATTATATTTAAATAACATGAAGATCGTTCGAACTAAGAAAATATGTATTCAATTTGCTAAGAAAAATTTATTTAAAACGTATTTGAAATGCATATTTCTAATTCTTGCCACAACTTCCCTATTCGCGTCTGCCTGGGTATTCGAAGGAGGAAAAAGCATTACCCGCTGTTCTCCCTCATTCTTGCTCGTTCATCTCCTCTTCATACGTAATGTACCAATGTCGAGAGAGGTCTCATGAGAATTACCGATACGCAAAATAGGAAAGAAGAGATTTGCGATTATCATCTCCCATTCTAAAGCCCATTGCTCAGACGAGAGAGGCAAGAAGAAGACGAGTGGTCCTGTTTGGTGCGCCGCGATGTCTTCTCTGAGGTCTGTGGAGGCCGCAGCGCGTTGGATATACGTATACTCGGGAGACTAGAGAAGTAGAAGGCCACTTCCTCAGCGTGGCTCCAGTCTGCAGTGCCAGGACGCTCCGGCATGTAAATGGACGCGGGTAGATAAGAATTTAATCGAACGGCCTCTGCTCTTTCAAAGGATCGATCCACATGTGAATTATTTTGCTTGCCTGAACGTATTATAAAGGGGAAAGTACGTGTAGACTTCAATCACTTTTTTTTTTGCAAAGGAACCAAACGCCCGAGCAGTTGTACTTTTCACGTTTTGTAAAAGATTTTCTTTGAAGAAAATATTTTACAAAACGTGACTACCTAAACGAGGGTACAATGTTTGGAACATCAATACGTTAGGGCCTCCGATGTACCTCCCGAATGGCAGAAACTGGACATTGCCACTCAAACGATGTCAATGCAGAGCGCAACTGAAGCTGCGAAACCCCAGGTGGACCAACTTTGAGCACCCCCGCAAAACCTACTGGCCCCCCTTTCAGCCTACTGTAGACGCACTGTAGACCCTCTGGAGCCTTCATTCAGCCTACTGTAGGCGCACTGTAGACCCTCCGGACCCTCCATTCAGCGAAAACGTATTTATTTCGTCAGCGAACGGGTTAGCGATCAGGCCACAATGGAGTGTTGATGGAGGAGATATCGAATTTGGGCTCGAAGCAGGTTAGGTGGGCTCGAGGCAACGGACGTGAGATCGAAAGCAGGTTAAGGAGGCCTGTGTTCTGCACGTTTCACTGAAACTGGGGGGTCGACAGAAGGTTTGGGAGGACTAACAGAGGCTAGACTGGACCGAATGGAAGCCTCTTAATGGCACTGAACTCGACAAATGGGCTTTGGTAGGTTCAAAGGGAGGCTGGTAGCTTGTGCATTGCAAAAGAAATCGGTCCATTAATGCAAATTAGTCCACATTTATGCCAAAATGTTATTAAAAAATTCGGCCAAAGAGTGAACGTTTGCAAACAGGAACGAGGCAGTCATTTATCGGATATTGTGTTCCATACATAACCTTTATGTTTGTACCTTATATTAAAATAAAAATATTCGTGCTTTTCAAATAAATATTGGGAGTACAAATTAATTCGATCCATTTTCAAGAGATGACTCTGGCTGTTATGAATGTTTCATAGTGGCAGCAGATTTCGGTGGTTTCAGAGAGGTTAGACATCTGTCAATAACATTCAGTTTATATCGCTTTGAGTTCCATTAAAAACCCTGTTTTTTACTGTGTTGAATATGTCAAATTTTGTGTTAACTAAGCAGCAATTGCGGGAGGTTTTACTTTTCTGCTTTAATTGGAAGAAAAGTGCAGCTTAAGCGCATCGAATGCTTGTTGAAGTTTATGGTGATGATGCTCCAACTGATAAATCATGTAGGGAATGGTTTCGACACTTCAAGAACCGTGATTTCAGCGTTGAAGACAAGCCTCGCCCTGGACAGCCAAATGAGCCAATGAGCTGCTACAACCTGGCGATTCCATTACGGGCGATCCGTATAGACTACAATTGATTCGTTTGAGCCGTGCATTACGAGAAAAACGGCCGGAATACGAGCAAAGACATGACAAAATTATTCTTCTGCATGACAACGCTCGGCTTCATGTCGCAAAAGGCGTAAAAAAATATTTGGAAACGCTCAAATGGGATATTTAACCGCACCCGCCGTATTCTCCGGACATTGCTCCTTCTGATTACTGGTTGTTCCGACGGATGCAGCAGGATTTGGCAGGTCACCGGTTCACTTCTTTTGCAGAAATCGAAAAATTGGCTCAAAACTTGGATCGCCTCAAAACACGAGACTTTTTTTCGAGATGGAAGTCGAAAATTGCCTGAGAGGTGGGAAAAAGTAGTAGACAGCGATGGACAATACTTTGATTAATCTAATCATACCTTTTATTTTGAAATAAATGGATTTTTTACCACAAAAAAACGGACCGAATTTATTTGTACTCCCAATAATACGTGTTATTAATAAATTTTAATCTCAGGTCATTTTGAGACACCTTATATTATTGGAGATTTTGAGTGTCCAGGTTCTAAGGACTCACCCGATACATAACAAAGTATCTGCATGTGTACGTGCACTTATATATATATATATATATATATATATATATAAGTGTAGATAGAGCCCGAACTCGTAAAGAACGCTCGTTTGTTGGAATCTGTAGGAGTTCATGGCAATCGTTTTGCCTTCTTTATGTGCCGGGATGAGGCCACGAGCCTCAAACATACCAAAGAGGATCGCAAATAGTGCTTTTGCTGCCCTGTTCACCAGCAACGGCCACGGTTCCTCCGCAATACACGCGAATCGCTCCTCATCGGACGGTATATTTTGCAATTCCCCGTCGAGGAGAGAGACAACGGAGATATCGTGCGCGGGAAGTGCACGAGATTCATATCCGCATTTCGCTTCAACGCTACTCCAATCGTCGCGTGCACTCTCGCCAGTTCGGCTCGTTTTTTGGCGACTCATCGCGAAGTTCACGGCATCACATATGCACGTGTATGCGAAGCTGTATAAAACGCCACTTCCGTCGAAAAAATATAAATACACACTTTACGAATCTTCGATCGGGAAGAAAAGTTACAGGCTTCTGCGAACAAGACGCAAACCAATGGCTGGGGAACTATTTGAGAGATTCGTTTTTTTTTTTAACTTCTTTTCTCAATAAGGGATCTTGGAGATGGTTGTTTTTTTGCAATTTTTTGTCGACTCTCGTAAACTCGCGTATAGAAATTTCTGACTGGGCGACTCGAATGGAAGTTGTTTATAATCTACATATACAATTTATGATTCCGTTTGTGTTTTACAGAAGATTATTAATTATAATCGGAACGGAATCATAATTTATGATTCCGTTTGTGTTTTACCAGAAGATTATTCAGCTTTTCAAAAATTAGTGCAGTTTGGTAAAGTGCAGCGTATCTCGCGAACTACGGTTCGAAATAAAGCCTCCATGGGGAAAAAATTACGATAGAAGAATAGACGGATTTCGTTTGGGAAGGATATGAGCTAGATGTGTTGGATGTTCTGAAAAAAATCGATTTCCGGATCGATTCTGAATTGGATGTCTGTGAGAATTAATTCTGCAAAAAAACGAAACCGCAGCCTGATAGCTGTCAGCTCCGTGTTGAGGCTGGCGACGATAAAGACAGCCAAGGAATAGGTTGAGGGGCTTTTCTACTGTGATGGCTAAAAAAAAAGCTATTTTTTTAATAATTTTTTTTTGAAAACTGTTGCATGTATCGGTACAAACTTTTTTTTCGCTTAAGGCCTTAGGCCACTCTAGAGGCCAAAAAAAGGGCATATTTTGTGATTTTTTTTTCAGTGAAACCATAAAATAAATCGGAATTACAAAATAGGGGTTTTTATATACACGTAATTGACTATACAAAATTATTTTTTCACAGCAATACACGTGAAAATGGCGACTATGCAATATTTTTCCGACGACGCCTTTATTTCGGGAAGGGCAACGGCCGGATCAATAGCTCCTATAATTTTTGAGTTATGATGAGATATTTAGGGGCCAGTCCACTTTGGAGCCACGAAAAAAAGGCTATTTTCGCGATCTTTTTTGAGGATTTTATAAAAGATATGAATATAAAAGTTGTTGGGCTTGATAAATAAAGTCTTGAAATACATTTTAAAAAATGTTTAATTCATTTTTATTCATTTTTAAGTACAAAAACTATAGTTTAACGTAACGCCTCAAAAATAGGTGGGCTAGGTAGCTCCATCACAACTCGGCAACGGCATGTCTGAAACAAAAAAATCAAAGTCCATTAGATTCAGTATGACACCAGCTACAAAATGACCCTCGGATATAAAGTTTTATCAAAAAATAAAAAAATGGCAGATGAAAAACGAAAATAGTTTTAAAAACGCGATTTTTTCGCAGTTTTTCGCAAAAAAAAGAGTAAAAATAAAAATTTTAAAACCATCGAGGGTCATCTTGTTGCGAATCGTGTTTACAATATGTGGTTCAAATTTCAAGAGAATCGGTTTATTAGTTTTAGAGATACGATGGAGCTAGATTTTGAAAACGTTGTTTCGAGAAAAACGCGTTTGAAGTTTATACTATGAAAAACTCTTACCTAAACTCAATCGGCAATATTGACACAATATTTCTGAATGTATGTACTTTCGAAAACAGTAAAACAAAAAAAAATCGATTTTTTGAAATTTTCAAAGTGGACTGGCCCCTTAAAGTTTTTTTCGATTATATATAAAAATAGCTATAGAAGTACGTAGGATTTTTTTTATATATTGTTTTTTGTCAAAATGGCGCATTTCTAAAACAAAAAGTATCTGAGAAAATCATCAGAAAATTGTTTATAAAAAAGGAACTATGCAATATAATCAAAAAATCCTATGTAGTGCCTCAGAAAATGTAATTCTAAATATACAGTTAAAATTTCAAGTGAATCGGTTGAAATTTGTTTGAGTTATGAGTCCGGCCGACTTGAAAAATGTATTTTTGAGATAAACGTGTTTAAAGTCAGTAGAAAGTCACGACATGAATCAAGAGCGGTTGCGCTAGAATTGGAAAATCAAGTACTTAGAGATTTTTCACACCCATAATCTTTTGCAATGTAATTTTATAGGTACTAAGGTACATTTTTAACAAAAAAAAATTCTTTTTGGAAAATCCTACAGTGGCCTTAGGCCTAAAGTTTCTTATTTTGACCTAACCCAATGCGAGTTGATCATCTTGACTTTTGTAGGAGTCGCCCAGTGCTCGTACAACGCATACACGTGCCTGTGCACTTGAAGATAACTGGTCGACTCGATACTTTCCGATGATGACGCCATCGACTTCTCTTCTTTACGCCGGTCGATCCTCCCAACGTACCTGTTACCTTTTCCGTACCCGGGGACCGTTTCTTCGTTTCAATGAGGCACAACGTCCGAGCAAATCGCTCTTCAAGGCGCGTCGCTCGCGTGCAGTCGGGGAAAGACCTCTTGATGCGGTATAGCTCGAAAACGCAGAGGATCCCTGACCGGTTGACTTGCCAGAAACACAATATAATACATACGTCGTTTCGTTTTTATTGTGATGATTCGGCACGCGGTTCCAATATGGGACCGCGCCTCTGAGAGAAATCCACGTTTTTTTTATTTCGCGCGCTGGTGTGGGTTTTGGCTGGCTAACAGACCTGTTGGCGAGGTTGCGAAATATCTTTGAGCTTCTTGGGTGTACTGTAGATAGAACTTGACTGAAGAAGGAAGAATGACGTTGAAGTCGATGTATCGCAGCTATTGATTTGTGGGATTGAAAAGCTGATGCTACTTTTTTTTTCTTTCGTCATTAATGACGTGACAAGTCAAATATAAATAGGGGCGAGGGAGTCAAGGCAAATTTTCTGTATTTTTTTAAATATAATATATAAATTATTTTATTCAAAATGTTAAGCACATAAAAGAGCAACATTTCAACAATATTTTTAAAAAATCATCCAAAAATTTGGGAAATTCAGCCGGTGGGACATGGTTTCCGAAGACCCCTCAAAAAAGAGTGTCCTCTTGGTGGTCAGGATAACTCATGATAGCTTTATCTGAAATTAAAAAACCAATTTTTCTCTGTTAGTAGATAAGTATAGCTCGTGATTGAACGAGGGATTTTTAAAAAAATTGAATTTTGAATTTTTGGCAGAGTTGTATGTAAAATAGTTCCATTTTTGGTACAATTTACACTACGTATAGCCTTGTAAAATTAATTTTAATCGAAAAAAAAACCTTCGTTCAATCACTAGTCAATGCTATTTTGAAGAAGTTTGCAATATTTCACTAAGATTGGTGCATTCGTTTTTGAGAAATCGTGTCCACCGACTTCAAAAATAGTGTTTTGAAAAAAATGCGTATACCTTCGTCGCTCCCGGCCGGTCTTTCTCAACGGGGGGAATTCCCAAAGGCTTTCTCTCCTAGACTTTTACTCCGATTGACTTAAGGCCTTATATACGCGAAAAATTTCAAAATTTTTCATTTTTATTTTATTTTTGATTCCATTAGCCTGAACGGTTAGGAATATTTTAAGCTTTACAGAATTGAAAAATTCCAGGATGCTATTAAATAAGGTAAGATTGCATTTATAATAAATACCGCGCGGCGCGCCCGACCGCCAGCTTCAAAGCCGTTTTTCCACGATTCACTTTTTTGAACCTTGTGAAAGTTCTAACTCTTGAACGAAAGTTCAGATCGCTTTGAAATTCTTACAACATATTCTCAGTATCATCACCTATCGTGTGAACCACAGAAACAAAAATTTCAATGACACAAAAAAATATAAAAAATAAAATACCGACAGAAAATTGAGTAAACAAATTTTAAGTTTCAAATTTTTATTATAATAATTTTTTTTAAATAATATTATTGGTTCACACTGAAGATACATTCATTATGCAAGTATAAATATGTTCATGTTTTTTTTCAGACACCCGCATCCATGCCGAGAACTTTCACCATCAACGCGCGCGCAAAAAAAAATACATTGCTTTATTATGTTATATCTCCGCCATTTGTTAATATTTCTGATTTCTTTTTTTTTACATATACTTAACCATGTGCATAAATGATCTGTAAAAAAAAATGTTGTCAATAAATGCGTAATTTTTTTATAACCGCGTCTAGAAAAGTACCTTCGAAAATCGGCGAAATCGCGTATATAAGGCCTTACAACTTTCGGAGAATATTCTAGACATATTGTACTATTAGATAAAAAAATATAAAAAAATGGATTTTTTGAAATTTTCAAACCCACGTAAGCCCTTAAGCTATTAATCCACGAATATTTAAAAAATCGCAAAAAATCTTGTAAATTTGAGGAATGATCTTTAGCGTGCCGTTCGCCAGTTTCTGATGATGTGATTTAGTTGGGAAAGCTCGTTAGCTCTTCGACGACGTGAAGAGTAGCCGCAGCAGTAGGCTCGTCGAATGAGAAATGCGCGATGGGCAAATAAGAGAAAATAGTCGGGGCAGGGTAGAGGGGGGGGGGGGGGGGGGGGGGGGGGTGGCAACGTCCCTTTTCGTCGGCCTGAAGCCGCCACACGGTTTAAAAGATGTCTTGCGCAAGTAGAAACAGAAAGAGATATATAGTTACGACATGCGAATATGCGAGGACGCGAAAAAGAATAAACAAAAAAAAAAAGAAAATAAAGCTTTCGCTTTATTTTCTTTAGGCCGGGGAGGAAAAGGGAGAAGGAAGAAAAAGAAAGAAAAAAGAAGGAGAGAAATAACTTTTTGAGGCACGGAAGCGCGGTCAAAAGAGAGGAGAGAGAGAGAGAGAGAGAGAGAGAGAGAGAGAGAGAGAGAGAGAGAGAGAGAGAGAGAATGCACGCGAGTGGAACGCATATGAGAACGGACAGACGGGCAAACGGCCAGGATATACCGCGTGTGCGCGGTGCCGTATCGCAGCTTTAGGAAAGGTGAGAGCAGTAAGAACTGGCCCCGGTGGCTTTCGAGCTTACTGATGAGGAGTAGGGGGGGGGGGGGGGGGGGGGTGGCAAGGGTGGGGAGAAGCGGACAGGGCGAATCCCGGTAACGCGGGTTAAACTATACACAACCATACGGCGGGATATAAGTCGGGCTATTATCGGGCTATGCGTTGAGAGCCCTCCGCTTTCATCCGCTAATGGGCAGCTCTCCGCCCGTCTGCTCCTTTACTGCGTCATTAATACAAGTTGCACATGTCGAGAGCCAGTGCGCTACAATAATTTACATGAATGGAATTGAAAATTTTCTACTCCCCGTAGAAGAAGAAAAAAAAAAGACACACGTAAAAGATGGGAGAGAGCGAGAGGTCGCGCGTTTAAGAGAGAAAGAGGGAGAGATAGAGAGAGAGAGAGAGAGCGAGAGAGAGAGAGAGAGAGGCGAATCAGGAAATCGGGGAAGTGAGAGAGAGAGGGAAAGAAAGAAAAATATTCATGGCATTTTATGTCAGTAATTACATGAAAGATGGTATAAACCACCCAACCGGCCAACCAACCAGCCAAAGTCCACCCTTCTGTGCTCTTTCTCCTTCTCTATCAAACTCTCCTTTTCTCTTTTCTGCCCCCCCTTGCTTGCCGTCTACCCTTTCTCTGCTTTATCTCCTTACCTTACTCGCCACTGCTCCCTTCTTTGAATTTTGTCTTATATATAATATATATATATATATATATATATATATATATATATATATATATATATATATGAGGGACGATCGCATTTCACTACTCAACCACCTCTTTCCCTTGCAGTATGCTACCATCGAACGACCAACCACTACACGTCCCCATCTCTTTCGGTCTAAAAGCAGGAAAACCTCCCTTAGTCCCCAACCCCTGGCGTCCAGCTCGAATAGCTTTCGAGGAAAGTGTACCCTTATTTACATATATACATACATATATATATATATATATATATATATATATATATGTAAATAAGGGTACATTTTCTTATATGGAAAAAGGATATTTTGAACCCCGTTTATCTATGCCATGTTGGCTATCAGCACATGGATCTGGACAATGGTCCACGAAATCGAATGTCTTCAAAACTATATTTCCTCATATATATATATATATATATATATATATATAGACAGTGGGTAAAAAAAGTATTTGCACACCGCGTGTTTTTCAAATTATCCTATGAAAAATAAATAAAATGCTTTAGCATTATAATTTTTTTCGAAGATTTTATTTTTCTTCGAAAAAAAAATGCAAAAATATTTTATTTTATTTCGCAGGATAATTTGAAAAACACGTGGTGTGCAAATACATTTTTTACCCCCTGTATATATATATTATATTATAATACTGTGGTGGTACCACCTCATCCCTTAGTTGAGTGACCGTTGGCTTCATCTATGACACATACACACACTGGAGAATGGTCGGCGAAATCGAATGTCTTCAAAATTACCTGTCCTCATATATATATATATATATATATATATCGCGTAGACGCGATCTCGTTTCAGTAGCGGGACATATTCCAGCGAAGAACCAGTCTTTCCGAAGTACCTCTGACCGAATGATGACCACGGAAAACAAAAAATAAATCCTCCAACTATAATAGCCCCGTGAGACGAGAGTCATCCGTGAGGATTCAACCGCTTGCACGAGAGAAAGGATTCGCCTATCGTTGACCCTGTGCACTTTATTATGCACGGTGTTGTGAGTTAGCGCAAATAATGTCGTCGTAAACCAATCACCCTCCGTTTTACGCCTACACTATTCGTGCGATTTCTCTCTCTCTCTCTCTCTCTCTCTCTCTCTCTCTCTCTCTCTCTCTCTCTCTCTCTCTCTCTCTCGTTCTCTCTTGTTTGTGAATCGGTTTCTGTTCCATTGCACCGTTCTAGACCCAACGACCATGCATAGGAGCTTCATTTCAAGCTCGAAGGTGTAGACTTGCAACGTAGACTCAAGGATAAGACTCAAGGAGGAGGGTAAGTCAATGGAAAATTAATTCATAATGATGGTTTTGAAGTAACAACGACAGCAACAACATCAAGAATTTTTCCGAGAATAATAATAATGAATAATCATAACAATAGTGAATAATGAATAATCATAATAAAAGTGAATAATGAATAATCATATTAATAGTGAATAATGTATTATATAATGAATAATAATAGTGCAGAATAATAAAAAAATAATAATGATAACAATAATAATATTCGTGTTATTATGATTAATATCAATATAATGATTAAGGTCTTAGGCCGTTCTAGGACTTTCTGTAAAATGCAAAACTAAAAAATCGACATTTCACCCGCTTCACGACTATTTAGAGCTCTGAAATTTTGCAAACATGCATCTAAGAGGTGACACTGCATGATTCCACTTTAAAGAATTAAAGACTAAAAAGTAAAAAATAATTTATACGTAAAAAAAATTTTTTTTTTTTAAAACAAGCTTTTATTTGATATACTGAAAAGTATAAAATAATTTTTCTTATCAATTCACATATATGCTATTATAAATAAAAGCTTGGGTAGCTTAAAATTTAGACATATAATCTTCAATTTACATAAATCCGTTAACATATAAACTGTATTTAATTTACTATAAAACAACCTTAGATTTCTTAAATAAAAATCGGGAAACTGTGTATAGACGTGTGATAATAATTTCTCAAATTATAATTGTGCCAAATTCAATTTCAAATTTCAAATTCAAATCAAATTTATTAAACATTTAAAAAGTTAAGCGCCCCAAGCTTTTATTTATAGTCACGTATAGGTGACTTGGTAAGAAAAATTATTTTCTCCTTTTCAGTACATTAAAAAGCTTGTTTTTAAAAAATTATTTTTTTGTTGTATTTTCGGATAAATGTCAAACCAAACGAACTCCGATACATATATATATATACATGAGGAAACGTGATTTAACGGATATGCAAAATAAACCCTCCAACAATCCATCCAGAAATTTTTAGTGGTTTGTTAGTATTTTCAAAAAATAACAAAAACCCTCCGACAATCCAAAAGTACATAAGGCCTTAATTGCACTAGTGTATAAGCGTTGGGGCGCATATAAAGCCACCTTATGTACAATCCCATGTACCGAGAGTTTGCTTAAATTTGTCAGTGTAACGCGTAAAATTAACTGCAAGGGTCTCAAAGCGTTTTATTGTGGGAAGATGTGACGTACAGTCCGTAAAATGCAACGGTTAGAAGCAAGAGAGCATAACTTATTATACCTACTGACTACATATATATATATATATACATATACATTGCTGAGCAACTTATACGTACGGACAGAGTCGTCGAGTGGACGGAAGCAATATCTCATCGCGAAACTGCGGCTCCGCGATTCCACACGGTGCAATAAGTTTCCGCATTGCCCCCCATCCCTATCTTCCCCCTCTCTCTCTCTCTCTCTCTCTCTCTCTCTTCCTCTCATCCCTGCCACACACCCTGCATTAACCAAAAGACATCTCGTTCGACGTATCCTCATCTTCTCTTCATCTCTCGCGCTCATCTAGTACATTTCTCAACGTATAATGGAGAATATCCGTGGCCCTCCTTACTCTCAGAGTTCGGAAAAAGGGGCCAATCGGCGAGTATCCAGGGGGTGTGAGGGCGGGGGCGGGGATGAAGGCTCATCGAGGAGGTCTTTCATTAGGAAATGGAATGAAAACAGTAGTTGTATACGAGGCTCGAAAATGATTGCGGAGAATAAGAACGGTCACGAGACGGTTGCACACTGTACGAGAGAAATGAAGTGCGGGGGTGCGCTACTGAAGAGAGAGAGAAAGAGAGAGAGAGAGAGAGAGAGAGAGAGAGAGAGGTGTATGGAGCTTTGAAGCTCGTGCTTCGACCGCCTCGTGCCCCGACGGCGATGACTCGGACTGATAATCCATTAGGATCCGTCTACTTACAGTATAACATCTATTTGAATGCAAATCAATAGGGAATGGGGAAAGGACGCTGGTCAGTAATTGGTCCGGCTTTATTGGAGCTCTCAGTGTCTCAAAGAGCATCTCGTTCGGTCATCTCCGTCCTCTCTCTCTCTCTTTCTCTCTCACTCTCTTACTCAGCTTTGCCCGGTCGTCTCTTCGGCTATACATATAAGATCGCCTTGCGCGCCCATCCTCAAACCTTTTTCCTCTACCTTCGGTATGACAACTTCCTCTTATACTCGTGTCTTCCATAGCGGCTGTGTCCGCGCCGCCCTCTATATGGACGCGCTTCCTTTGCCGCTCTTCATGCCAACCCTTCGTGCCACCATCCCTCTGCGACATCGTCGCCTTCGCCAATCACCCGCTCAGGCCCAAGGCTCAGGTCTTCGGACATACGGTCGTTGTCCGGGTTGGTGACCGAGAATCCACTGTAGGGTAGGCAGAGGCATGTTGAGCAAGAATTATCGCCCTGTAATTACTTAACAGTTTACCGTCTAAAAATGAAACCTACTTTGGTCAATAGGAAGATTTATCTGGGAACAAAAAGTCTGCAGAAGAAATTCCTGTTATCCTTATTGTCTCACTTGATAATCGCTCTCAAATGACTAAGGCCATATTTTTTCAACCTGCCCCGATAGTGGGGGTAAGTTGAGCATGAGTATGAGGCAAAGTTGGGCAAAGTAAGAATTGCATTTTAAAAAATCAGACGTATGCAACGTTATTTGGTACAATGCAGTAATAAACCAACAGTTGCTTGTTAATTCGTTAGGTTTTGTAACGTTAACCCTTTAGACGCCCAAAAATGAGCCATTTTTTGTGAATTTTTTTTTTTGAGGGTGATGAAATAATCGGATCATTTTTTAATTTTAATGTGATTTCATTATAGGTTTAAAGAGTTCAGAAACATTTTTTTTACAAAAGAAAATGTCGACGTTATAAACTTTTCCCCCAGGCGTCTTTCCTGTGCCATCAAAAAAATGCTCCATTTTTCACATTTTTACTGTTCATCCGAAACAGAAAACAAAAATATTCTTCTATTACTGACACATGTAGGGAAAGGATAAACCTATAAAATTATAAAAAAGTATTAAATTGAAAATTACGCAAGCTTTTTAACCAAAAGTTCAAATTTTCGACAGTTTTTACCCCAAAAAACTTATTTATCTACGCGATATTTTGCAAACTTTAGGTTTATCCTTCTGGTAATATCATAGACAGAAAGCTCTCAAAATTTCAGCGAGATCGATCAATAACTTTTTGAGTTACATGCCCCTCACTACCCTACGCCTTGTCCAAAGAGAGAGAGGGAGAGTGAGAGGAGAGAGAGAGAGAGAGAGAGAGAGAGAGAGAGAGAGAGAGAGAGAGAGATCCTGGCATGTCAATAATTGAACGTGCATCTTCAATGGGCCAATCTCACCATCGTTTCGCTGTTTGGTGCATCGATGATAGGAGCGAGGCAAGAAGGACGGCGGGCGGAGGGGGGGGGGGTTCTCATTGCTGCTGTACTAAAAGCTACTAGCCGCGGTAAGGTGCCTCTTGCTTTCTCCTCGTTTTGCATCTTTGCAATGTGTGTGTGTGTGTAGGTGTGTGGCCTCTCCTCGGAGTTGGACGAACAAGCGGTCCGGGGAGGGACCACGAGTCCGCAATGGTAATGATACCTTCGATAGGGATATATATATATATATATATATATATTTATGTGTAGCAGGTACTATCTTCCCAGATTCATCCTCTTTCGGGTGTCTCCTTCCAACTGCTGCCTCGAAATATTGGTTCGTGATGTCTGTACTTTCGATGAAGAAGCATGACAAGAAAAAAGAACCCCCATCCACGAATCATTTTTGAAGCATCTTTTGTAGCCTCCTCGAATTAATTCAAGATTTTCATTAATTTGTTTATTAATTTTCATTTATTAATGAGAGAAACATCTTTTTTACCCTCCTTGAATTAATTCAAGATTTTTATTAATTTATTTATTAATTTTCATAGGTGCGGAATAAGAACGTAACTTAAGTGGAATATTGTAACTTAGAGTATATAAGGCAAAAAATGTAATTAAAAAAATAAAAATACAAAAAACTGTAGGCTGGGAAATGTCACACCAATCGCAAGACATATGAAAATAAACTATGCATACATATTACATTGTTCACTTATTAATGAGACAAGCATAAATTCGATCTCCTTGAGTTAATTCTCTGTCGGAGCAATAATGTATACGCATATACAGCCTTGATCAAAAGTATTAGGCACCCTGTAAGTTTTCTATCCGGACAAAAAATTGAATCGCTTGGCGAAAAAAAATCGTAAACCAATTTACGAAACAGAGTTTTGAAGCGGATAAAGCCAGCTTCGTTTTGCTTTTTTATTTGTATTTTTGCGATTTTTTTTTCTACCTGCTACGTCATTTTGAACACGCCGGTTTTTCACGATTTTCGCACTTTGCAAAATCGCTTGCTGGGTTTTGAAAAATAATAATCTCACCATTTGGTGATAAGATCTTTGAAAAGGACGAGGTTAGCTGTAGTTTCGTTGAAAAAAAAAAATTGCGATTTTTTTTTGCAGAGTTATTTAGTTTTTTCTTGCAACGGCAGTTTTCCGAAAAGCCGGGATCGTGCGGCGTAACTTGAAAACTATGAAGTTTGGAATATTTTTTCATAAATTTTGAAAGAAATAAAAAGTTGTTTTTCATTATTTTCGAAGTGACTGAATTTTTTTTCTCCAAAATTTCTTTGTATCGCTATTTTTGGTTGATAACCGACGATTTGTTTCATCAATTTATTGCGCGTTATTTGGAAACAAAAATGTTATCATAAAAATATCAAAAGGCGAAAAGGTACGTAATTGAATTTTTAAATCAATAGAGTTTTTTTTCAGAATTCTTCGAAATTTCTTTTCATCCACATGTATTTTTCGCCTTAAGCAGCGTTGAACACGGCAAATACTCGATTTATTTATACAAATAATATACCGGGTTACATTTCGAAGAAAAAATTGACACTCGTCAGTAATACTTTTGTCGAAAAAGTAAAATAAATCGTTGGGAAGAAGTTCAAAGATTTATAGGCTTTTCCACGTCGAAATTTATTATAGCACCGTATCGACAATGCTTTAGATACAATACCATTATGAAACGAGTACGAAAAGCGAGCGATGCCGTACTTTCGTGTGGCTCTGCGTGCGTGTGTGTGTGTGTGTGTGTGTGTATATGCATATGCACACAGCGTCGTACGTTGCATACACGTATATGATCGTTGTGCTGATGTATGCGCGTGTAACATTGGCGCGTGAGCTCGCTTTCAAATGGGAGTGTTTCTTTGCAGCGACGTCTACGTGATTAACGATTGAACGCACTTGACTTCCGATCCGAATCGCTTCAACATTCGCCTCGGTACCGCTCTCTAGCTGACCGAGAAGAGCAGGAACTGCCTGCTCTCTCTCTCTCTCTCTCTCTCTCTCTCTCTCTCTCTCTCTCTCTCTCTCTCTCTCTCTCTCTCTCTCTCACTCTCTCACTCTCTCTCTAGCTCATTCTCGCCAACACGTTCGCGATTTATTTTTCATTTATTTTCTCCATTTCTCATTTCTTTTTCTTCCCGTCTCCCTTGCCAAGGCTCTCTCGTACCTTTTCGTTCTTCCCTTACTTCGATACTCGTTGTACTGTCACAATTATGTTTGTGTTTGCGTGCATGTGTGTGTGTGACGGCATTGTATAGTTCGTCTCTCAAAAAGTTCGAGCATCTCTCTCTTTCTTTCTCTCTCTCTCTCTCTCTCTCTCTCTCTCTCTCTCTCTCTCTCTCTCTCTCTCTCTCTCTCTCTCTCTCTCCCTCTCACTCTCTCGTTGCCTTCATTGATTTATGAAGTCGATTCATCGCTTTTGGCATGCTCTGGCACACGCTCGCCATTGGTGCCCGCTCGCAACAACAATTCGTCTTGCGTCACGATCACCCGCTCGAAGACAGAAAGTAATAAGATTCAAAAAAAAAAAAGGACGAAGTTGCGAAAATCTTTGAGATATTCATTCGTCTCAGCTGGATCAGCAGCTTTTCAAGTACTCGACGACTGGTTCTTCGTATTATTAGCCCTTCATAAGTCAACAACGTAAAAATAAAAAAATAGTCTACTTTTCGGTAGATTTTTAATCAATTTACAAAACA
>OZ010720.1:22546060-22722566 GCA_963932345.1 Ophion ventricosus
AAAATGTAGTTTTGAAATAAACGCGTTTAAAGTTAGTATAAAGTCACGACATGAATGAAGAGGGGTTGCTCTAGAATTCGAAAATCGAGTACTTCGAGATTTTTCACACCCATAATCTTTTTGAATATAATTTTATAGGTACTAAGGTACATTTTTAACCAAAAAAAACAATCGATTTTTGGAAAAATCCTAGATTGGTCTAAGGCCTTAAAGTAGATTCGAGTAAATTTTTATGAGAAAAATTCGAGTAAATTTTTATGAGAAAAAACAATACTGTGGATTGAGGGTACTTTGATTCTTAGGGTTACTTTGTTAAAAACTTTGTTTTATTATTTAAGGGGCCAGTCCACTTTGGAGCCACGAAAAAAAGGCTATTTACGCGATTTTTTTTTTTTGATTTTATAAAAGATATGAATATAAAAGTTGTTGGGCTTGATAAATGAAGTCTTGAAATACATTTAAAAAAAATTTTAATTCATTTTTATTAATTTTTAAGTACAAAAACTACAGTTTAACGTATCTCTAAAAGTTCCGTCGTATCTCTAAAACTAATAAACCGATTCTCTTGAAATTTGAACCACATATTGTAAACACGATTCGCAACAAGATGACCCTCGATGGTTTTAAACTTTTGATTTTTACTCTTTTTTTTGCGAAAAACTGCGAAAAAACGCGTTTTTTTTTACTTTTTTCGTTTTTCATCTGCCATTTTTTTATTTTTTGATAAAACTTTATATCCGAGGGTCATTTTGTAGCTGGTGTCATACAGAATCTAATGGACTTTCATTTTTTTGTTTCAGACAAGCCGTTGCCGAGTCGTGATGGAGCTACCTAGCCCACCTATTTTTGAGGCGTTACGTTAAACTATAGTTTTTGTCCTTAAAAATGAATAAAAATGAATTAAAATTTTTTTTATTGTATATTTCGAGACTTTATTTATCAAGCCCAACAACTTTTATATTCATATCTTTTATAAAATAATCAAAAAAAAATTGCGAAAATAGCCTTTTTTTCGTGGCTCCAAAGTGGACTGGCCCCTTAAATGTTTCGAAGAAAAATTGGGAAATTCAGTAAAAAAAATATGCAACGATGCAAACTTCAACATCATGATTTTACAGCTCATTTGGAAAATTCGCTCGATGAAGAAGATTCTGCAGAAAAAAGTAATGTCACAGCCGTGCTCCACAGTGACACAAGTTCGATGGAATTTCAATCTTTTTTTAATTTTCAATAATCGTCGTTCCGCGGTTATCCTTATTCGCCGTTGAATACAACAATTTCCTTATCGAAGCTCGACTTTGACGCGCGTGTGTGTGTGTGTGTGTGTGTGTGTGATTCGATGCCGCCGTATTTAATGAGTCACTCGTATCGATTCCACGAATGGAGATCGATCGTCGATTGATGGATCGGTAGCGTTTAGGAATTCCGGAATATGTCATGTCGTTACCGTTAAATCGAATATTCTCCGTGGCTCGCCGGTGTCTCCAGCCTTCGAGGCACCGCAAAAAGTGGAACGATTTTGTAATCGCTGCACCGTACAAGCGCGGAATGAAAAATTTAATGTGTGCTTTTTTTTTCTCATGTCTCCATTGGAAGGAAGACATTCTTCCGGTAAGAATAAAAAAAAATTATCGGGCGCCTAACGTCGACGCTTTTTCTCTATCTGTTTTTTTTTTTTTTCATCCACGCTTTTTTCCTCTGTTGAGTTAAGGCAATAATTACGCTCGTGGTGCGCGTCAATCAGTCGAGGTTCCTTTACGAGCTCGAGAGAAGTTGCCGACGAGGGTTGTACTCTTTTCCCTCTTCTCGCCCTCTTCACGCCCTTTCTCGAATTAGTCCCCTGGAATTGTCACGAGACATTCTTTGCACCTCAGCTTGTTTTATTTATTTATTTATTTATTTATTTCATTTAAGAAGTTTCGGGACAATTGTTGAAGTTTGATCACAATTTATTACTGTACAAATTTATTAGTATATAAATTTGATTCAAATTTATAGAGTAACTTTTTTCTGGTATATTGAATGCATCTTCCAAATTTTGAATCGATCGTCTACACCGTTCCTATAAAATTTACAATTAAAAGAGCCTTTTTTAACGTAAACAAATATTTTAACTGCCTACGACTATCGCTGAATGGCAATTTTATGTATGAAATAGTGCGATTTTTTTTCTTGATACACTAATGAAATATTGTTAAGGTATTACTGGATGGACCGCCGGGCAAAAAGTTAGTCCAAAATGGGCGAATCATAGATTTACAAGTCTAGATCATGTCGTACATGCTTAGCCTTATGAATAGCTAATTTAATAATAAATTAACACTTAGAAATGTTAATTTTCCACTTTTAATAATAAGTAAAGTCAAATTCGACGATATTAGCGTGTACTCGACTGAGGTTTTGTCAGTGACTGTACATCTGTTTCAACTGACCAACAAAAAAAATTTCTCAATTTTTATGTTTAATTGATACGTTCAGATCATCTTATTATTATCAATAATTACCCAAAAACTCAGTATATGAGTTTTTCAATGATTGCTATTGATTAATCGTTAAAAAAGGCGATACTACTCATTACTTTAATTAATTTATCGACAATTACTCAGGCGATTTATTTGAAACTTAGCATAATGAATAGCTTGATCCTAAATCTTGTTGATATAATATTTACAGAATTTACGGCGATTTAATTCCATTCGTTTTGCAACCATTAACGCCTGCAAAAGCTGTTTCGCCATAAATGACCGTGTTAAATTCATATGTTTATAACTACTAAATTATTTAGTGAAAAATTCTAAAATAATTAATGTATTATTATTCTATCAAAAACTATCATTCCTCAAATTTTCAAGAATTTTGGCAATTTTTTAATATCCATCTAGTTATACCTCAAGACCTTAGGCCACTCTAGAGGCCGAAAAACGGGCATATTTTGTGTTTTTTTTTTTGTTTCAGCGAAACCATAAAATAAATCGGGATTACAAAATAAGGGTTTTATTATACACGTAATTGACTATATAAAATTATTGTTTCACAGCGATACATGTCAAAATGGCGACTGTGCAGCATTTTTCCGATGACGCCTTTATTTCTGGAAGCTTAACAGCCGGACCAACACCTCCTATAATTTTTGAGTTATGATGAGACACTAAAGCTTTTTCGATTATATATAGGGGAGAGTGGTCCTGAGTCGGTACTGCGGGTTGAGCCGGCACCATGGTGTTCCTCAGAGATGGAGTGCGTGTCGGCTCAATTATTTTGTCGTATGACATGTTGGTAAACACTGACGTAAATTATACTTACAATTGTCAGTTTAGATTGTTCTGCACAGCGTGAGCGCGTTTATATTTTTCGTTTGTGAGATAATTTTATTTTCGTCATTCATTCTGAAGCAGCTACAGATATGTAAATATTTGAAAAATTTGAAATGAGCGAGTGCATTGGTTTCTTTATTCAATGTTTTAATTGATTGGTTTTGTCGATTTTCCATTCGGATTTGTTCGCGTGCGTAATCACGTGAAACGGATAGAAAGTCGTAGTGGTCTTGAGTCGACATGAAACAAGTGGTCCTGAGTCGGCACCAATTTTTTTTATCTTGTTGCTTTTTTGTATTGTTTCTGTTATTTTTTTTTTTTGCATTTTCGGTGTTTTTGCTCTATAGTCATGGGACGCAATTTCAAACGCAAGACACAAAAGATAAAATACGACGACAAGAACGCCAGTCTTCGCAGTCCTCCACAAGTGGATTGCACTTGCGTTCGGGTTCGCTACAGAGTTCGGTACGTCCCACGTACTGCGAATCTGACGACGATAGCGAGTGATCATCTCTTTTTCAATTATTTTTTTTTCATTCAATCCAAAATTCATATTTTTTTTTATTTTCAACATTGTACTCGAAAAATGTTTCCATATAAAATTGGACAAAAAATGCATGTTTTATTCTTCTAAATCGTTCAAATTCATCCATTTCCTTTCGTAATTTAGAGAATCTGCGCTTTTTCCTGCATTCGAGTGAAAAAAATGGGGTGCCGGCTCAAGACCAGGGGGATGCCGACTGAGGAACACTATTTTGAGAAATGATCAATATGTACTTTTTCACTCCGCACTGTATTGCGACTCCAAAAGCCACACTACACCTTCCTAAATGACATTGGATTGTAGGCAAGCGATCGCTGTACGCAACTAAACACTTAACAGCGCTATGAAATCTGATTTACCTTCTGTTTTCGGACAAAAAGCTTAGTGGGCCGACTCAGGACTACTCTCTCCTAAGAATAGCTATAGAAGTACGTAGGATTTTTTTCATATATTGTTTTTTTGTCAAAATGGCGCATTTCTAAAACAAAAAGTATAAAATGCCATGAGAAAAGCGTCAGAAAATTGTTTATAAAAAAGGAACTATGCAATATAATTTAAAAAATCCTTCGTAGTTCCTCAAAAAATGTAATTCTAAATGTACAGTTAAAATTTCAAGTGAATCGGTTGAAATTTGGTTGAGTTGTGAGTCCGGCCGACTTGAAAAATGTAGTTTTGATATAAACGCGTTTAAAGTTAGTAGAAAGTCACGACATGAATCAAGAGGGGTTGTTCTAGAATTTGAAAATCGAGTACTCAGCGATTTTTCACACCCCATAATCTTTTGGAATATAATTTTATAGGTATTAACGTACATTTTCAACAAGAAAAAAAAATCTATTTTTGGAAAATCCTAGAATGGCCTAAGGCCTTAAAGGGTCTATCTTAAAAAAGGTTTTTTCAATTGTAAATTTTATAGAAACGGTGTAGACGATCGATGTAAAATTTGGAATGTACATTCAGTATATGACAAAGAATTTATTTTATAAATTTTAATCAAATGGTAGCATTTCGTTAAGTGTCCCGAAACTCCTTGTAACATCTAGATTATTTTTCCATTCGATCTTTATCGCTCCACGTTAAACCAACGTCAACCGGTTTGTCATACCACTCGAGTATGCTTGCAACATTTAAATGGAAAATTGATACGCGTGAACAAATATACGCAAAAATAAAAATAAGAAAACCAGATAAGCAAGATTGTAACAAATATCTCGTAACGAAGCAAAATAATGACGAATCGTAAGCTAATTGATCGGCAGCCCTTATATCACGGGTGTTATCAGCATGTCCATTAATACTCCCTTTTTTGTCACGCTTCCAAGGAAGTGTTTGGAAACGGTCACCCCGCTTAACAGGTTATAACGAGCAACTGTGTAACCGCACATAATTACTTTCCACTAGATTTTATTTGTTTTAGAAATTCCTCGAATCTCCGTTCATACCTGATACGAGGGGACATTGGCGTTCAAGTTTTCAAATACGAACTTTGTGATCCGGACGTCGACCTAGGAACGGAGTAAGTCTCTTACACCAGTCAATAAGCACAAAAGTAAGAACTTTTAGGTGCAAGTACGCAAAATTAATATAAGGGTAAAATGACGTTGAATTAAATGGCGATAATAATTTTGCAATCAACACCCGAGAAATTGTTTAAAAACGTTAATAAATGTTTAAAATCCATTTAATTCGGAACCTAATAATTTCATCGTAAAATATGTCAAACAAAAGTTGTTCGGAATATAAAAATACGTCAAAAAGTGTTGAACGTACATCTTCGTATGTTTAAAAATAGGGGAGAAAAAAGCGAAAAACCATTTAATTTGGAGGCAAAAACCTCGAAGTTTCAGAAACATAAAAATATATTAAATTCGTATATATCTCGGGTTTTTTTGTTACATATTGCTTTAGTAAGAGTTAATCTAACTTTCTAGAGATTTTTTATATTTTTATTTATTGTATAAGTATTGAAAAATGACGACTGAACATTGACAAATTACTGGTTGAGGATCACTGTCAGAAAGAGTCGCAGTATATGGCTATGCCGTTCGCACTCATAGGCGAGGTTCTTTCTATCGTTCCGTGCATGCGTCGTAAGACATATCTTGCGTCCTTTACATTCCCAGTGGTGCTTCGGCTGCAAAGCGATATTGTCTTGCAAATGAATTTTCATTCGTCTTTTTCTCCCTTATTTTTGAAGATACGAAGATGAATGTTCAATACTTTTTTACGTACTATTACGTCCGAAACAACTTTTGTTTGACATATTTTACGATACAATTGTTAGGTTCCGAATTAAACGGGTTTTAAATATTTTTTAACGTTTTTAAACTATTTCTCAGGGGTTGATTGCAAATTTATTATCGCCATTCGATTCAGCGTCATCCAATTCTCCTTATATCAATTTCTCGTATTTGCACCTAAAAAATTCGTAGTTTCGAAATTTTTCCTGGCCTATCTGTGATGGTGTGCGTGTGTGTGTGTCCACACACACACACAAGCAGGAATGGGAAACCAGATTCAAAGGAGAGGAGAGAGATCAGGAGAGAGAGAGAGAGAAGGGGGCGGAGAGAGAGAGTGAGAGAGAGAGTGAGAGAGAGAGAGAGAGAGAGAGAGAGAGAGAGGGAGAGAGGGAGATCAGCGTGCCTCACCGAGTTAAGAGGCCTTCTCATTTAATAGTTTAATCGAACGGAGCAACATTCCAATTAACCCACCATGTGGTTCTGCCCCTCGCGCGCGTGCAACCATCACCGCACAACCGTCATCCCGATCATCGTAGCTCTCAGACTGCAAGAGAAGGAGAGACAACGAGCAGGAGAGAGAGAGGGAGAGAGAGAGAGAGAGGTATGTTTATTGCGAGCTATAAAACTAGCTTGTTGGAATGGGCGACGACGACAACGGCTGAAGCTATCAGAGAGGACGAGCCATGGGTTTATAAGGTACAGTTGAGAAAATGGTGAAGGTGTGCACGAGCCAGACCCATCGAGAAGGAGAGAGTGAGCGATATATTCACCATATATTCGGACAGTCTTATTGACACATACCTGCATATACAGGGTGTTTGGCGCATGGACCGACACAATATTTGAGGGATTGAGGGGGTCATTTGCAAGTTTTTTTTCACCCTTAGACCCTACGTCCTAAGTGTCATGGTAATTGAGATATGATTTTTTTTCATTTTTTTCATTACCCGAAATTTCGCCTTTGAATCGTCATAACTTTTTTGTTCGTGGTTGTTATAGCATGAAGTGACTTTTATATACCACACCCATGTTTTCCTCGCTTTTTCGTGCGTGTAAACGGTACGTAAAAGAGGTATTTTACGTCCTAGGATTGAAAAATTGTGAAACGTCCCTGTACAACAGATGTCGGTCGTTAGGTGCTGCCCTCAGTCGTTAGGTCGAGGAATTTTTGTGCACGCTGTGGTGTTATTTGCGGGAAGAAACACAACCTCACTTTCACGTGACATCGATGAGCAGTGGGCCAATGCACGCCGCCAGATCTAAACGAAGCCGCGACAAAGACGACACACGAAATATTGCCATAAAAATCAAAAGACTTCTATGAATCGACGTACGACGCATTTGTGTATATGCTGATACATTTCAAAGCTACGTTTGGGGTCAACGGGGGGTCACCGCCCCTTCCACCCCCGCGCTACGCGTGCGATACAGCTTCCATGTGCGATAAATCTTACATGTTCAACCCAGCTATGGCACATGCTCGCAGCCATACGTATTTATCAATAAAAACACTCGGAAAACATGGTTTTGGTATATAAATTCTAAAATAACTCTAAAATCGTGTGCACCGCGGAGACAGGGGCTTTTACCCACTTTGTCTCCCTAATACACAATGCACTATTGCTGCATGCATACGGAATAAAGGAGGTCAATTTGAGCAAAATTTATAACTCAAGTTTAATCATTTAAAAAAAACATCGGAAACATAAAAAGTATTTTTTTAACCCTGACTCTGGAAAACTATTGTCTCTTATTTTGACCACATAATGAATGATTTTTATGTCATGCAGCATACCGTTGGAAAGGGTATAAACTAGAGAACTTTTTAAAACAAAGCTAAGGTCAAAATAGCTTTTAGCTTTTATTGATCATGAATTTAGAAGTTCACATTTTTCATACATATACACATTTTTAAGACTTTGGAAGCTCACGAGTCATTTTCTTGAAACCAATTGTATCAAATAATGATTTATTATGATTACATTGCAGAATACAAGAAAAGTTATTTCGCGCTATAACAACCACGAACAAAAAAGTTATGGCGATTTAAAGGCGACATTTCGGGTCATCAAAAACGAAAAAAAAATCATGTCTCAAACGTGACACTTAGGACATCTAAGGGTGACAAAACTAACAAGTAACCCCTGCCCACCCCCCGCCCCAATTCCCCAAAAAATTGTGTCGATCCATGCGCCAAACACCCTGTATATAGATGTCTAAAAAGTTTGAAAAAAAAACACATCTCGCACATAATAAAACAAATGGGTAAAGAGTCGGGCGTATCCTCCCCGTATGCGCGTCGGAAGAGAATATACACTGGCATTACCTGCAGGATGCAATAAGGTGTCTTCGTTCTTTACAATGATATCGCGCTACACCAATGTGCGTAGGAATGTGTCGGTGCAAACTATACGTTATATACGGAGTCTAAGATGCTTTCTCTCTCTCTCTCTCTCTCTCTCTCTCTCTCTCTCTCTCTCTCTCTCTCTCTCTCTCTCCCCCCCCCCCCCTCTCTCTCGCTCTCTCTCCTTCATTTCTACGTCGACCCGTCTCCTGGTTTTCCCAACCGAGGCTACACGCGCACGTCAAATGAGCCCGTGTTCATGTATACATGTTTAAGAAGGAAGAACCTCAGGCTCGCTGTATATCGAGTGTGCGTGACCACGGAAAAACAACTTTACATCATGCTATGGAGGCACACGTGTACAACTGTACGCGAATACATACACACACACACATATAATACATATACATATATGTACGAGTAAGGTAATTTGAACGCATCATACCTATGCAGTGCTGGCTATCAGTCCATCTACTTGCTTCAAGCCCGGACCTCGAAATGTTTTGGTCCGAACTGTTGGTTCTAGGGACAGGATGGTCCTTGAAATGACCTTTACATGAATATGTTTACATTTGTCCAAAGGTCATATTGGAGACAGTTGGGGTTCAACTTAACGTTGAGTATGAAGAGAGAATTAGCCAGTACGGGGACCATCCACGAGGTACAATGTCTTCAAAATGACTTTTTCCACATATGTTATACATATATGGATAACGTATAGGTATGCCAACGAGGTATATCGACGTCGAGAGGGATTCTTGCCCTAACAATTATCTCTAATGGCGCACGATACTATAAATCGACATTCGCATAGAAGCCGCTGCGGACCTGTCTTGGCCGTTTCTGCGTTCTACGCTCCCAAGATGAAATCGCCGTCCAATCGTACACGCGAAACCCTCGAGCTCAGCATATGTATATATATATATATATATATAGAAGTGGACTGTGTTGGTATGGGTGTCTGCGTGTACGCATGGTTAAATTATACATATACGTGTACAGATTGCGGAAAGAACGGTAGAAAATAGAAAAGGTGCGTGAGCTCGGGAGTGTTCTGATGGACCCCCTGATGCCATATCAGCGCGCGCGCGCCCGCTGCTGCGTATACAGGGTGTTTGGCGCGTGGACCGAAACCATTTTTTTTAGGGATTGAAGGGATCATTTCCTAATTTTTTCATCCTTAGACCCTATGTCCTAAGTGTCATGGTAATTAAGATATGATTTTTTTTTCATTTTTTTTTTAATTACTCGAAATTTCGCCTTTGAGGCCGTAGGCCACGATAGGATTTTCCATAAATCGATTTTCTTTTTGTTCAAAATGTACCTTAGTACCTATAAAATTATATTTCAAAGGATTATAGGTGTGAAATATCTCTAAGTACTCGATTTTCGAATTCTAGTGCAACCCCTCTTGATTCATGTCGTGACTTTCTACTAACTTTAAACGCGTTTATCTCAAAACAACATTTTTCGAATCGGCCGGACTCATAACTCAAATAAATTTCAACCGAGTCACTTGAAATTTCAACTGTATATTTAGAATTACATTTTCCGAGGCACGACGTAGAATTTTTTTATTATATTGCATAGTTCCTTTTTTATAAACAATTTTCTGACAATTTCCTCATGGCATTTTATACTTTTTGTTTTAGAAATACGCCATTTTGACAAAAAAAACAATATATCAAAAAAATCCTACGTACTTCTATAGCTATTCTTATATATAATCGAAAAAACTTTAATGTCTCATCATAACTGCAAAATTATAGGAGCTGTTGGTCCAGCCGTTGATCTTCCAGAAATAAAGGCGTCATCGAAAAAATGCTGCACAGTCGCCATTTGGCCATGTATCGCTGTGAAAAAATAATTTTGTATAGTCAAATACCTGTATGATAAAATATCTATTTTGTAATTCCGATTTATTTGGTGGTTTCGCTGAAAAAAAATCACAAAATATGCCCTTTTTTGTCTCTAGAGTGGCCTAAGGCCTTAAGTCGTCATAACTTTTTTGTTTGTAATTAACTTTTAAAGTTAATTAACTTTAACGAAATAACTTTTGTCGCATTCATACGGAGTAAAGGAGGTCAATTTGAGCAAAACTTTATAACTCAAGTTTAATAAAAACATCGGAAACCAAAAAAGTATTTTCTTAACCCTGACCCTGGCCAGCTAATATCTCTTATTTTGACCACACAATGAATGATTTCTATGACACGTTGCATACCGTTGGAAAGGGTATAAACTAGAGAACTTTTTCAAACATAGCTGAGTTCAAAATAGCTTTTAGTTTTTTTTTTAAATAATGAATTAGAAGTTGACATTTTTAATACATTTACAAATTTTTAAGACTTTGGAAGCTCACGAGTCATTTTCTTGAAACCCATCTTATGAAATAATGATTTATTAATAATAAACATACATTGCAGAATACAACAAAAGTTATTTCGCCCTATTACAACCACAAACAAAAAAGTTATAACGATTTAAAGGCAAAATTCGAGTATTTAAAAAAAAAACAAAAAAAAATCATATCTCAATTACCGTGACACTTAGGACATAGGGTCTAAGGGTGAAAAAAACTAGCAAATGACCCCCCCCCCCCCCCCAATCCCCCATAAAATTGTGTCGTTCCATGTACCAAACACCCTGTATATGAATACGTCCGCCTGGTGGCTGTGCTAAATGCACCGGCGCTCCTTCATCGCCGAGTCCTTTTCCTGTGCGCTGCGCACGCGCGATGTATATGCGCTCCACTCCGTTTACCCATCTTTCAGTTGTCGTCGAAGGAAGAGCACTTACAGCAGCTCGTACTTCGTTCGCGAGCACAAATCGACTTGCTACAGTTACTGGATCAAACGACCTTTCACGGAGAGAGAGAGAGAGAGAGAGAGAGAGAGAGAGAGAGAGAGAGAGAGAGAGAGAGAGAGGGAGAGAGAGAGGGCGAGAGGGAGAGGGAGAGAGAGAGATTCCTTCATCACAGACAAACACATATACATCACAAACACACCACAAACACAACATGATCGAACATTGTGGATGGCGAACGATCCGGCGGCGAAAAGAGAGACGGACGGCGATAAAAGTGCCCGGGTACGCGGAGCAGCTCGAAAGAATCTACCGGTTGTGTAACTAGCGGCACCTGACTGTAATGCCGATGGGCCCCGAGGCCAGACCGGACTCATGGCCTAGCTCTATCAGCCTAGACGAGATCAGAGACTTCAGTATTTACCAGTATCTGATACGTACACCCAGATAAGTATATATATACATACATATATATAAATATATATATATATATATATATATATATATATATATATGTATAGACCTATGTGCATCAGGTTGATCGTGAGCTTAAGGGGGGAAGTACGTGTAGACGACGAAAGAACAGCCAATTTTGAGAAACTTTTTTGGAAAGTGACACGATGTTTTATAGTTGTGATACTTTGTGTACAACTTATTAAATAATTAAACTGTTTGAATGAATTTTTAATTGAAGAATATTACAAAATAACGACGTTGTGCACGGAGAGAATTAAATGTTAAAAATTACCGTGCAGTAACGGTAACCAGATGACAATCCTGAAACTTCGCTTATTATTACTGAGTAAAACACAGATTTTCACGAAAATAAAATAAAATTTCTTCTTCAGATAGAAAATTTTACCAGATTTTCTAGTAAATTTTCATGTGTAACAAAATACGCAAAACTTAAATTTAAAAAATATATAATGTCAGCAAAATTTTACTGTGCATTTTATTATTTTGTGCCTTTCAAAAATGTCTATAAAAAAGTATCGTCTTTATAACAGTTATTTTAAGATTTATTATAAAATTTAATGAGTGTTATAGGAAAATGTATTGTGCTCTCGGTAAAAATTATCGTGCGCGCTACCCTTCTTGTATAGTAAAATTTTAGCTACGTATTTGAAATTTTCTGTAACGTGAGTTAAAAAAAACTTGTCGCATACGAATTATTATGCCTTTCTCACTTGTCACCACATTGAAAAATATCACGGTAATTTTTACCGTGAAATTCACGACAAAAATTACTTTTTAATTCTCTCCGTGTGGCGTGGTCTTCCAGGCAGGTCTTGGCGGCAGTTGTCCGTTTGTGGGAAAGCTGACTTGAATATTGATCTGAAAAATATGAGCCACTAATATTTTGTATTTTAACATACAAATGCTGAACTTGTACACGAGAAACGTTGAAAAAGAAAATGAAAAAATGAGACACTTCAGAGATAGAAATTTTTATTTTACACAACATTTTTTATCTTTCTTACAATTGAAAAGTAGATTTAAAAAGTGATTTTAATAGACGGATACGAGGTGTGTAAATTAAGTGATGAGACTGGCAACGTAGTGTTCGATATGGCAAGAATTGGGACGCGGGAGTTGAAGGGGTGGCAAGTGAACATGTGATACGCCTTCAGTACGAGTTTGAAATCACTAGAGTCATGTGGTTGTCCGTAGCGATTTTTTTTCGCCAAACAGTTTTTTCTAGTGCCATCTAAAAACAAGTGACATCAATTTCGAGCAACGTCGTGCTATCAGGTTTTGCTTCAAACTTGGGCACAGTGCAACGGAAACGTTTGCAAAACTTCAGCATGCCTATGGAGACAGTTTTTTGTCAAGGGTCCAGGCTTTTCGGTGGTTTAAGGCATTTTCAGAAGGAAGAGAGTCGATTGAAGATGAATCACGCAGCGGAAGGCCTTCATCTTCAAGAACCGATGAAAATGTCGACAGAATCCGGGATCTTGTGCGTTCAGATCGTCGCTTGACAGTCAGAATGATCGGGGAAGAGTTGAATTTGACTCACACCAGCGTTCATCAGATTTTGACCAATGAATTGGGGATGAGAAAAATTGCTGTCACACAGCAATTTCGATAAACGAGCTTTTGGCCTAGTAAAAACATTCCTGTGGCTCGTCAGCCTCCTTATTCGCCTGACTTGAGTCCTTGTGACTTTTTCCACTTCCCGAGATTGAAAAATCACCTCAAGTGATGCCATTTTGGGACACTCGAAAACATTGAAACGGCTGTAACCGACCAGCTGAAGGCTATTCCAATATCCGAGTTCCAGTACTGCTATGAGGATTGGAAGAACCGTCTCCAGCGCTATGTGGCTTCCCAAGAAAGTTATTTTGAGGGAGGCAATATTGAATTGTAATTCTATTCGAATAAAAAAATTGAAAAAAATCAGTCTGATTACTTAATTTACACAACTCGTAGGTATAAGTTTATTTTGGTAATAAACTTGGGGAATTTTGGGAATTATTATCTCAAAAACTATTTATCTGCTTTCATTCAAGTTCGTAAAACACGTCCTAGGAACATGTTTTACCCCGACTATAATAACAGCGCTCGCCGTCAATATACATTTATAAAACATTTTGTCAATATACCTCAACATTTGTACTTTCGGATAAAACAAACTTGGATGAAATCGGACGAATAGTTTTTGAGATAATAATTCCCAAAATTCACTTATTTTTTTGCGCCGTCTACTCGGATGTGTCCCCATTAAAGTTTCGAACTATGAGAACTCAACGATTTCATTGACTTACCGGCTAATTACTTACTTCACCAGCGTAGTCTCGGGATGTTAAACTAACATTTTACGTAAGAAATAAAATCGCATTTCCGATACCGCTGCACGTATTTCCCTTCTTGAAACGCATACCAGGAGACGTCCGTTGATGCAGAAGCCCGCAAACCAACTTGGACCGTGCGCAACCTCATCACTCAAATGCTAACTTTGCTCAAGATCTACGTACAGAACCGGAGCAGCGGAAAATATTAATAGAGAGAAAGAGAGAGAGAGAGAGAGAGAGAGAGAGAGAGAGAGAGAGGTGGGAAAGAGAGCGAGGGGGGAAGAGAGAAATAGGTAGCAAAGACAAGGTAGCTGCGACTCAGTGGCGAAGGAGCAGCCAATCATACCCGAGGATCTATAGCCATAGATGAAGTGGAATGAGCGCGGAAATTGTTGCACAGCATCCAACCACAGCGCACTTGCCACGTGACTCGAGCTACGACGTCCAGTTTAAAATTATCCTGGCAATTGGATGCATGCAAAGGAGCGAAGAGGATTTTGCGGCGTGTCGCTAAAATGTGGCATCCCCAGCGCTCATTGATGAAAGGGCTGCTTTGCTTCAACAAGCGCCAATAGGTGTTAAAGACTTAAGTCTACTGTGACAGTTATTTAAAAAAAAATAATTTCGAAGGTATAAATGAGATGATTGAAAAATCGTTTGAACAATTATTTGTATGTACATTAACAAAGTTGTGTAGAAAATTTTATTTGAAAATATTAATGATTGGAGAAGAAAACAATCTTGTGAAGGGCCTTTGAACGTGAAAGATTCAACGTATAGGGGAAGGTGGGACACAGTGTGTCACTTTTTTAGGTATTTAAATCGCTATATCTCTCAAACTAGACGGTTAAAATGCATGATTTTTTTTTACCCATTTCGTCACATGTTCCCCTGTAATTGAGAATAAAAAAAAAATCTGTAGAAAAGTTTCAAAGTTATTGCGTGAAATGTGAAATTTTCCACTGCTCCCCATAACAACAATCTTTGATTGCCAATATCTCGAAAACACAACGGTGAATCCTTTTGAAAGTTTGCCGGTAATCACTTAATAGTGTCCTGAATGGGTCCTCAAAAAAAAATCTATAGAAAAACGCCTTGGCGAGACTACTACGTTAATATGATTCACAATGGGAGAGCCTTGAGCTCTTCAGCTCATCACGATGATTCTACGATGCAATGGAATGAATGAACTAAGCTTTAAAGTAGGCTCCTTGGTCTCTTTGCCGGCCAAAGTATTTTGGATTAGACAACGCGGCTGGAATCTCGAATCAGAAGTGAATTGGGACGAGGCAATGTCTTGACGTTGGTGGAACATGGAGGTTTTTTATTTCAAAGAAGACATATATGTAAAAGGGGTTTCCTCAATATACCAGGAGGCCGGAATTCGGCCTGTTGAACCGATCGTGAACATCATCCGATATTTCCACAGACTGTTTTCATATCCGGGCCAAGGGATGACTGAAACGAGAGAAGCAAACGGACCGGTACATTCCAAGATCGTTTCTTCTCGTCTGGTTGCATCGAGAGAAAAGATAGGGAGAGAAAGAGCAATGGGGAACTCCACCTGCGTCTTTGTCCCTGCATCCCACCGCGAGACCGTAGAGTTTGTAGTATTATGGTAGAACGAGATTCTTCGTATTGGACAGGTGCACGATCGACTGCTCCGACAGCCATAATGAAATCAACCGTAAACGATTCTACCATCATTTTCCTTACTTGGCAGCATCGAAATTAAAGCTTTCCCGTACGGCCATTCGAGTGGTGCAAGTCACAGTGATAGCAGTTTATTGTCCGACCAAGTCGCACGTACACCTGCAACTTGTACACTTATTCCCAATGTTACCTCGTATGCAATCAACCGTTGGGTAAACTCCGCAGAACTGCCTCATGCTCGGTAGTCCACACGCAAGCGTTCACCCATCCAAGTACAGGCCAAAGCTAATCTGGCTTGCTCGTACACTGACGACACTTACACATTTCAGACTTTGATCCTAGCGACAACCAGGATTCGCATTATATATATCCATTGATATTTATGTTGCATATATATGATTGATATTTAACCTAAAATCCAACAAAAATGTGCATTTTTTTATCAAAATAACTTTGTCTTCATGCAACTATACATGACACGTTGTCTCGACTTTAAAATACCAAACTATGACGACTTATCTATGTATTGGTATTTGTTATCAGTAGGCTTAAAAAGGCTTGAAATGTTTTTTGCAAGTGCCGAAATTTCAAAGAATACCATTGTCTTTCGACCACCTGCGTTTCCTTCCATTGTTCTCAATGTTCTTATTTGTGGAATAACAACGATTTTAGACAAGCAAACATGTTGATTGCGCTATGAATTATGATAATAATATGATGGTAAATTGAGACTTGGTTGGCTAGGCTCTGATGTGCGCGTGCGCGTAACGATGATAAAGTTGTTACATTGTATCCAACAACTTATTTGACTACACAATCAGTATCGGATTCGTAGTTCAATATTTGTGATTCGTTGTTTCTGTTAATTTTTTCACAAGATATTTAAGGCAGTAGTCTGGTCTAGAAATTTGACAAAATCGATTTTTTTTGCATTTTATTATTCCTTAGACCTTTCTTAATACGCTCGTGAAAACCGTTTATTGATGTTTCAAAAATTAGCAGAGTAATAGAAATTATAAGCAAGCCGCGCGCTCAGGTAGCGTGGTCGGGAAGCAACTTTTAACGCGTTTATCTCAGAACTATGTTTTTCAAATCGGCGCCCACGATATCTCGATAACTAATTGACCGATCGAACTCCAATTTGGCACATACCTTCGGTAGCCTCTTTCTGAGGACTGGTAGCAGAATTGAGTCGAACAATAATTTTTCCCACATTTTATAACTCGTCGAATACCCGAAAATGTATGAAATATCGTTAATCAAAGTTTAACAGGCCGCCATTTTGTAACAAAATTTTTTTAAGTACTAACTCTGCTACCAGTGCTCAGAATACTCATACAGATTGAGAATATATATATATATTTTCAGATGCATACAACATCACCCAGTGTGGGCGCCGATTGTGGCGGTTTTCGGCGGACCATGTTGTAAAAAAATAAAAAACTACATGAAAATATTGAAGAATTTTTTTTTTTTAAATGTAGATACATTCTCAAAGGAACAATAAATACATATGTAAAATTTCATCAAGACAACTTCAACGGTTTAAAAGTTATTCCAACCCAAAAATGACGTCAAACATCTCGCTCTAGACCAGACTACTGCCTTAATTAGCAATATTAAAGATATTAGAGCTTATAAATGTGAGAAGTTTAATAGGAACTTTTATTTTAGCTGTTGATTTATTAGGTAAAAAGAAAAACGTACCTCATTATTTTTTAATTGGAAGGACTTGATTTTTAAAACGTGTAAGACTGATTATCGTCAAAAAATAGTAAATCAATAAATATGAGAATAATCAAAATTGGGATTGTGACTTCGTGGTCACCCTGGGTAGAATCGACCCGTCGATCAATTTTTGGCGTAAACATATAATAGGTCCCGGCTTCGAATGGGACTGTATTCGTCATCTTACCTGGAGTTTGAAGTATCCCCATACCATAAAAAATATCCTCTTCACATGTCGGAATAAATACCCTTTTTGGAACGCGCACTATTCAACTATTTTTTCCAAAAAGTAGCATATCTAAGGAGTATCACGTCCAAATTTTAGGCAAAAATGTTGAAAATTCACGGAACTATGATTTTTTGAGCGAAAAAGTGGATTTTTTGCGTTTTCACATCTTTATGAATTTTTTTTAATATGCCGCCATTTTATATCTTATAAATAAATTTTTCACACATCATTTAGAAAGTTCAAAGCATGTTTCATAATTTTTTGAACCACTTCGGACGGATAGTTTAATCACAATACTTTTTTGAAAACTGAGCGGGTAGAATCGACCCAAGTGTTACCAGCGCGATTGAATTTGGATGTGTGACCACGAAGGGTTAAATTCGCAACACACTCTAAAAAACAGCAAAAAAAAAATAGGGCTTATTTTTCTAAGTATAAAAAAATATCGAAAATATAAAAAAGTCGGATATATATCAAAATATCGGCTATTTTCGATATTTACAATAAATATCGGATTTATACAAGGGCGACGACACACTGGAAGCAAATAGATCTTCACTTCTCTGCAATTTGCAACTAAAAAAAAATAATAATCCACTTCCTCGTCGATGGAAGGATGCAAGTGGAGATTTTCTGGCGCATGCATGAGCTTTATAAATGGCGCAAGCCGTTTTTTCGCCGATGTATCAAACATCACCGGGGGGACACAAGCCAATACATTTCTCGTTGAAAGTAAAACGTTGGCAGTTATACGAGATCTCTCACGACGAGGCTTCGTTGCACGATGATTAACGAGGGATTTTAATGGTCGTTAATTGGTTCGCGATTGTCCATCCGGTAGAGACTGGTCGTTGCAGTGTTCGTGATGAGATCCACGGTTGGTTGGAGGGCCCGAAAGACGAGTGAGAAACTATCAATAATAATAATGCACGAAGAGAATACCTTGTCTCCCCCTTTCTTTCTCGGGTTCCCCGTCAATAAATAAAGAATGTTGACAGTCGCACACATCAGGTTCACCGATCGGGAGAGAGGTTTCCTGGACTGGTTCCTCTCCCCACTCCCTCTTACTCTCTCTCTCTCTCTCTCTCTCTCTGCTTCTCTCTCTCTCTCTCTCTCTCTCTTTCTTTCTCTCTCTCGCAACCTCCGATCCGTGTGCGCGGGCGTATACCACGACTGTAACGAGTCAGTGAAAGGGAATTAGATATTCGATCTGTTGTCGGGTGTCGCATGATTTACAACTCTCGGTGCGAGCGCTCCCAGAGATAAGCCGCTCCGATAACACCGCAAGGGACCCCGAAGAGATAGCTGACAAATGATATCCCTTGTGTGCCGTGGTGGCGTTTCGTTAATGTAACTTCATTTTCCTGCCAGCCCTGCTACCGTTTGCTTCTACGTTTGACACCGGCACATAAATAAACATTGCACAAAAATCCAAGGATCCGCCGATGCTCCGTCTCAACATCACGACTGGTGAACACGATTGCCAATGATGGATCTTTGGGTCAATGAACGGAGAAAAACAAGCGATCAAGTGCGTCTGGAACTACACATCAATTAGTAGCCTTGCTAGGCTTGTTAGATGCCTAATTGTAATATGGAATTGGAACTTAATTACTCTCTGGGAGTTACCGACGGTAGTGAACGTGCATATGGAGTGCAGCTCGACTTGGAAGAGGCCTGGGCCGATACTCGGATGGCTTAGCCACGCACTGGCTGGCGCGCCTTCTTCCCTGGGCACTTCTCAGCGATGACGGAAAGCCAAGTTGTGCTTCGGCTTTAATAAGAATATTCCAAAATATCTGCAGAAATTGTCCTAGGAATCCAATTGGATTCCCATGTGTCTACTTCCTGATAGAGGTCCAATGGGTCATCGCATTAGATCCATATACCAAACGTCGAACGTGGTAAGAATTCTCAAACGACGTCAATTGAGGTACAGTGCAGATTTAAATTGGATCCCAATGAGAACTCCCGGTGTGCGGTGTCCCCAACAAATCCCTATAGAGATGTCAGTGCATATTGGGAATTTCCAACAAACTTGTGCACGAAATCATAAAAAAAATATGGGTTTTTTGCGAGATCCAACAAATTCCGGTTGACAATTCTGAATAAAAAAATCTTGAAGGACGTGAATCGCGGAATAGCGCGGAATCCACCTGGATTCCAATGTGGACTCCCTACGTGCAGCATTCTTATCAAATCTCTATAGGGTTCCCGTGCGGAAAGTTGGCAGGGCGTCCCTAATAGAATTCGGGGCCTTCGAGAGATTATTTGTGGTTTCCATAGTTGGGTTTTCCGTAAAAGAACCGGACCGGGCCCTTATTAGGGAATGGTAGGGTAGGTAGGTTGACTAAAACTATGGTTTAAGTACGAATACCAAGTAAAGGCCTTTAAGGGGCGCGGTTGTTGATCCCCTAGTAGCGATTTCCCCAATACTACTAGACTTTGCTATTATAGAGGCAAATCAGTATAAATTGCTTGACTAAAGAACTCGTGGCATAATAATTATCGAGATCGATTAAATATAATAATTAAACTATGCGTTTAGTGGACGAGCTGTGATGCCTAGAACCAACATGAAGTGCGTTCATTGGAACAACGCGGGATCAAACGTGTCAAAATATGCGACAGAATTCTAAGCCTCAAATTTATTGAAATAACACATTTCTTTTTCACAGTGCACACACACGCACGTACGCATATGGCTGCAATAATTTGTTATGAGGCGTCGTTGAGGCAATTTTAAAGGCCCTGGTTATTTTGCCTTCAATGGCCCTCGGTAGCAAAGTGTAACAGGCCACTGATGGCCTATGTGAGGCTTCCAGACTGGGGCCTTAATGAAGATAAGGAAAATTAAGATGGGCCCAAGTAAAGCCCGAACTCAATTTCTACATGGGATATGTTAGAATCTGGGGGCATCTCAACAAATTTTTTGCACAGTCGGCGTCCCTATAAAATGTACTTTCGGAAAACGGCAAAGAGACAACATTCGGAAGCGGGCGGGGGAACTTGGTACGTGTTCTCATAAGTCACTCGCAATTACACGGTTTCCCGTATTTTCCTTGAGGGAGAGAAATGGGATTGCCAGTATATGGCGAGAGAGAGGAGAATCAGCCGGCGATGAATCATCTCGTACTCTCACAGGTATACATTACGCGTACAATGTACCGTACAGATATATACGGTGTGTCGTGTACCGGCGTCGACTTACGTGCGTAAGTATATTATACTTTATATATATATATATATATATATATATATATTCATGACAGCGAGAATACTCGCACGAGCTCTTTCGTGTAACTCTTACATGCCGCGAGCATTGTAATGCCCGGTCGCGTTTAAAAACAAGACGCACAGCGCGTCGAGGCCGTGTAAAGTGTAAAGGGCCCTCGGGCCCTTGCCGCCGCCGCCACCGCCGACGAGAACGAAGCCGACGTCGCTAAGGGAGAACGCGTACATATAGATTCAAGAGTTTTGCGCCACTCTCCCGTTGCGCATCTCGCGTTAGCGATAAATAACGCGGTCACCCAAGACATGAGAGAATGAGTCGGAGGATACTGGAGGGAAGAACGAAGCCAAAGAAGAAGAAAGAGGAAGAGAGCCAACGGTTAAAGCGAGAAAGAATAATATGGTCTGAGAGAGAGAGAGAGAGAGAGAGAGAGAGAGAGAGAGAGAGAGAGAGAGAGAAGGATCATGATGAAGGTGGAAAGCATCCAGGTGAACAGATCAGAGACGATCCTTGCGATCGCACGCTCGCCCTGGGGACGAATAGTGGGAAAAACGGCCTCGGAAGAAAGCAGCAAGGAAGTGGACGCTGATGATGAAAAAGTGGCCAAAGAACGGATGAAAAAGGCATGAGGGGTCTCGCGGACAACCGAGGCAGAAAAAGCCAAGATGCATGGCGCACTGGATGAACGCACTTGTAAGAAAAACGAGAATAGCAAACGGTGGAGAACAAGCAGCGTAGGAATGGAAAGCCGTGGAGATTGGTGACAAGAGGGGAGACGTACCAGGTGAATAAGGATGTCGAAGTTGTGCGCCTCATACGAGTACCGAGCCTCATCCATGTGCTAACTTCTACGTGTCCACTGTGGCCAGTACTCCTTTTCACTCTCGACATTCCGCACACTCGCGTATATATATATACTATATACAGTTATGGCAACGTACGTACCTGTGTAATAGCTGAGAGGAAAAAAAAAACGTGCGATCCCTACTATAACACGGGGAAATTGCCAAACCGCAATCCATCCGTGCGCAAGTTGTTATACTTGGATCTATGAGAGAAAATGCGTTTCCACGCGAAACGGCTGATTGTGCACGAGGCCTGTGATATTACGGTATGGGCGAGCGACTACCGCGAACATACGAGGGCTTGTGTTACAATGTCCAGGAAGAGTGAGGCAGAGAATGATATACATTATCTGCCACTGTAGCTTGCCACTTGTTTGCCTCGTCGGAGAGAGAGGAAGAGGCGTAAGACTTCGTCTTCAGTGGCAATCGATTTGGAATCTTCAGCACTTCAAGGATACGCGGGATAACGAGCCACATGGAGCGCCCAATTGGTAACGAAACCTGTAATCAATTGTCTTCAAAGATGTTTTCATTTTGAAGAACTAGCTTCCATCCGCTGCTTCGCCAGCGTGGAATTTTGCTTCGAGCTAGGGCCTCAGGCCAGGGGTATTTCCATACAAACTTTTACACCCAATTTCACCCTCTTAGAAGTGAATTTTCGAAAAAAAACCTTTTTTAGTGCACCTCTACACCATCTAAGGAACATATCTGCCAAATTCTATCTTTCTATCTTCAGCGGTTTAGGCTGTGCGTTGTCTATATGTCAGTCAGTCAGTCACGTAACTGTTTTATATGTATAGATGAGTTGAGTTTCATGCCCTTCGTCAGTCAATTTCACAAACTCCAAAAAGATTTTTGTTGAATGTTGAAAGTTGGCAAAAAATGTTGAATAAGTGGCAAGTTGAATTTTTCGCCTCGTCGGAAAGAAAGGAAGAGGCGTAAAACTTGTTCGTCTTCAATGGCAATCGATCCAGAATCTTTAGCACTTCAAGGATACGTGGGATAACGAGCCATATGGAGCGCCCAATTGGTAACGAAACCCGTAATCAATTGTCTTCAAAGCTGTTTCCATTTTGAAGAACTAGCTTCCACCCACTGTTTCGCCCACGTGGAATTTGGCTTCAAGGTAGGGCCTCAAGCCAGGGGTGTTTTCATACAAACTTTTACACCCTAGTTCACCCCCTTAGGAGTTGATTTTCCAAAAATTCTTTCTTAGTGCAGCTCTACACATTCTGAGGAACATATCTTCTAAATTGTCTGTTTCTATCTTCAGCGGTTTGGGCTGTGCGGTGTCTATATGTCAGTCAGCCAGTCAGTCAGACACGTAACTGTTTTATATGGATAGATGAGCTGAGCTCCATGCCTTTCCTCATTCAGTTTCACAGGCTCCAAAACGTTTGTCGTTAAATGTTCGTTGGATTTTCTACCGCACAAATGGACTGGCAGTGAAGCGAAAGCTAGGAGTTTAGCAAGATGTGAACAACAGAAATTCCAAAAACACACCGTGAACGTTGTTCCTAGAGAATTGATGGACATCACGATATTCCTATCTTTGGTCTTTCTGTCTTGCTATCTATTAATCTTCTAGAGGCTTCTTCCTATCCAACGGAGTCTTCCTACCATCCTCCCTATTTTCTGGACAGTTGTTCCCATCTAACGGAGCCTTCAGCTCGAATATCTCTACAGTTCCTGCGAATTCGTGGTAGATGCAACGAAGCCAATGGAGATTTCATTGATGCAACGGAATCAGCAGGCGAGAAGGGAGTGTATTTTTTGTCAGAATCACTCAAGCGAACGAGGAAACACCGAGTAGAGGTTCGAGTCAAACTCGACACGTCTGTATGTTACCTGCACTTTTTCCACGTTTTCTCTTCCTTCGATCTTTTGCTCTCTTCCCCTTCAGTCCGCAAGTTGTTTTTTTTTTTCCACATTATTCTCGATCCCATGAAGCCCACTGGAGCCCTCCATCTAACGTACAGAGTGGACGTCTTAATTACCAGCTGTCCATTCGCACTGCGCAAAAGTTTCTCGCGTACTGCCCACTTTCTAATGCAACGGGATTTCATCATAGCAGAATCCTCGATTTCCTTCCTCATTGAATAATATACTTCGTTGATGTTCTTTTTCTTCTTCTTCTTCTTCTTCTCACGCGTGTTGTTTCGCGGTTGTTTTTCAATCGGGATCTTTTTAGTTTGTTGGACGTACGGTGCTGTCAGATTGGTAGAAAAGCCGAGGCCCGATAAGAAGGGGCAACGGTCACATCAGGCCACACTTCTATGTAACTGTGAGCGTATAAAATTGCGAATTGTTATTATATTTGTGTTGGTACACCGTTAGAGGCCGCGTGGAGCGATATTGCGCAACCTCCTCCCGAGTGACCGTACTTCACCGTACCTCTTTTTAACTGTACATGCACACACACACACACACACACATATATATATATATATATATATATATATATATATATATAGAGAGAGAGAGAGAGAGGGAGAGAGAGAGAGAGAACGAGAGTAGACACTGATGCTTCCTAGCAGTGGCACGTCCACATGTCAATTTCCAAAACAAATAACTCGCTCGATTTCACCGCCGCGTCCACACTTCGGGGGTCCGATGCCATAAACGGACATAATGACGTACAAGGCAGGTATAGAGATTGAATAATGATGGTGGTGCTCAATGGGTGTTTCCTGCGCGGTACTAACCATCGACCCTATTGCCAGACGTGGAGGGGCTATATAGAGGGTGTTAGGCAGGTAGTGCAGAGAACTGAAAACACTGCTAGAGGAGTTCATTTAGCATCTATTTGACCTAAATGATTTTCATTTGTTTCATTCATGCTTTTTGTTAACTAAAGTAGCTCTTCATAAATTATGAATAAACAAGCATTTTAACTTTGAAAGTAAACTGTTCAATTGTTTGGCCAAACCAAGTAGACACCTCCCTTAATAACCAAACTTTAAGGCCTTAGGCCACTCTAGAGGCCAGAAAGGGCACATTTCGTGATTTTTTTTTCAGCAAAACCATAAAATAAATCGGAATTACAAAATAAGGGTTTTATTATACACGTAATTGACTATAGAAAATTATTTTTTCACAGCGATACATGTCAAAATGGTGACTGTGCAGCATTTTTCCGATTACGCCTTTATTTCTGGAAGGTCAACGGCCGGACAAACAGCTCCTATAATTTTTGAGTTATGATGAGACACTAAAGTTTTTTTTTCGATTGTATATAAGAATGGCTATAGAAGTACGTAGGATTCTTTTGATATATTGTTTTTTTTGTCAAAATGGAGCAATTATAAAACAAAAAGTATAAAATGCCATGAGAAAATCGTCAGAAAATTGTTTATAAAAACGGAACTATGCACTATAATCAAAAAAATCCTACGTAGTGCCTCAGAAAATGTAATTCTAAATATACAGTTAAAATTTCAAGTTGAATCGGTTGAAATTCGTTTGAGTAAAAGAATTTGCATTCTTTGGGTTCAGTATATCCGGGCCAGCAATCAGTGCAACGTGTCTTCAAAATCGATTTTCGTCAATGTCCAATTCGTATTGGGATGAAACGTATCCGTGATTAGAGCAAAAGAGAGTGGATGAATGTCAGAGAGTGTAAGGTAAATAATTCGATTGTTTCGTTTCGTCGAGGTTGAGCAAGCAAGGGCCTCCATTGTACGCAAGCAATATAGCAATCGTACAAGCATCACCAAGAAGGGCCGCGTGTGCGCGCACCTGGTACCACCTGTGCGCGCGTGTGACCCTGAGAATGGCCATCCGAAAGGGACACTCCACGTTGTGGTCGCGGTATATATGTGTTTGGTGAGCAGAAAAGGGTGAATGACAAAGAGGGAAAGGGATCGGTAGAAGAGCGAGAGGGTAAGAGTGGCAACGGGGGAGGGTTGAGGAGGAGGAAGATCGAGAAGGTTACAGAACCCAAACAGATACAAAGAGAACGACGAGAGGGACCAGAAGAGCGAGAAACAAGAGTATCGAGAAACGTGGCTCACTTGCCTCTTCACCCCATCCCTCGTCCTTCCCCCCAACGCCATTGTTGTTTGTCTTGTTGAATATTTTAATTGGACGCGGGCAGAAAAACTGACGCGGTACATCCGCGCGTCCCTCGGTCTTATATTTATCGTCTAACAATGCGTGGAAGACTGGTAATTAATTACGTTGTTTTGTCGTTACCTTTTACATAAAGATATAGCAAGTTGATTGGAGGAGTTAACCTGCGAGCGGCATGCTACTGTCCATTCCCCTCATCCCCCGCACCGTCGCCCTACGCCACGGTGTTCTTCCTTCGCCCGGTGACCAACAATGCTTGTACAATGTGCAATTAGCGGTGCAACCGGGAGAACAATGCGCGAAGTCAGAGGGCTCCGAGGATATAAAGGGAAGCGCGACGTAGTGCGCAAGCCGTGTGGCCGTGTGCACTCAAGCGCCGTTTTGTACTCCGTCGTCTTTAAGGGCTTACTCGTTGGAGGCGTCCTACGTAAATCCACATCTGGGCCCTTGCGCATCAACGCCTAATCCTCGGCTGATAACTTCCAGCTTTCGTTCACCATTCTTCACTTGGAACTCAACGATTTTTACACGTTTTTATTCAAGGCCTTGGGCCACTCTAGGATTTTCCAAAAATCGATTTTTTTTTAAATGTACCTTAGTACCTATAAAATTATATTCCAAAAGATTATGGGTGTGAAAAATCTCTGAGTATTCGATTTTCGAATTTTAGCGCAACCTCTCTTGATTCGTGCCGTGACTTTCTTCTAACTTTAAACGCGTTTATCTCAAAACTACATTGTTCAAGACGACCGGACTCATAACTCAAACAAATTTCAACCGATGCACTTGAAATTTTAACTGTATATTTAGAATTATATTTTCTGAGGCACTACGTAGGATTTTTTAAATTATACTGCATAGTTCCTTTTTTATAAACAATTTTCTGACGATTTTCTCATGGCATTTTATACTTTTTGTATAAAGTTATATATATATATAAAATTGATGTATAATTTTTTAATATTTTTTAGTATGTATACATATAAATTAGATGAAGTAAAAAGTTCTGAGCGTTTTTTCGCTTTATTTCGACGATGAAATTAACATAGGATTATCCGCTTTAGATCAAATATGCGCCGTTTTGTTCGGTAACTTTTGTCCATTTCGAAGGCAATTTTATAATTTCGCGACTGAAGAACTCCTCGTCCCTATTGGTGAAAAACTTGACCAGCTCATTTTCCCAAGCCTCTCTTGAGGCCAGGTTTGTACCATCAAGAAAATTTTGCAAATGCTTGAAAAGGTGATAATCGCTTGATGCCAGGTCTGGACTATACGGCGGGTGCGATAAAACCTCCCATCCAAGCTCTCAGAGCTTCTGGCGCGTCGTCAAAGATGGGTGCGGCCTGGCGTTGTCTTGATGGAACACAACACCCTTCCTATTGGCCAATTCTGGCCGCTTCTGGTCGATCGCCTGCTTCAATCTGGTCAGTTGTTGACAGTAGAGGTCCGAATTGAGTGTTTGGCCCGATGGGAGCAGCTCATAGTGGATGATTCCCTTCCAATCTCACCAAACACACAGTCTCACATGCTCTTTCAGCAAAGAATCGCAGACATCAATTCGGTCCAAAAGGTTCTTTTGCGTCAATTCGTGTGGCACCCATACATCGAGCTTATTCTTGAGACCAGTCTTATGCAAATGGTTCCAAACGGTTTTCTCGCTAATCTTCAGTTCCTGGGCAATGGAATAAGTGTCGGTCCGACTCGACGATTTCCATGATTTTATCGACATTTTCGACTATTGGCCTACCAGAGCGTGCCTCATCTTCGACGTCCATATTACCAGAACGCAATCGTTGGAACCACCGCTTTTTCATGGCATTCGATACTGTATTGGGTTCATAAACAGCACAAATTTTTTTTGGCCGCCTGCTCCACCTCTTCACCTTGGTCGTAGTGATACTGAAGAATGTGTCGAATTTTCTCTTTTTTTTACCTCCATTTTGGAACGCTGTAATACACAACTGGCTTCACCAAACACCAAACTGTCAAAGAACTTTTTTTGAAGCGTAATGTCACCTTTAAATCGCCGACCGACCCGATGCGATGTATACATCGTGAGATATGGCTCACTAAAGACATCTAGCGGAAAACGCTCAGAACTTTTTACTTCGCCCAATATATACATATATATATATATATATGCATACATATATACCCATATATATAAAACAATTCCGTGACTGACAGACCGACATATAGAGAACGCACAGCCTAAACTGCTAAAAATAGAAACAAGAAATTAAAAAGGTTCGTTCCTTAGAAGGTGTAGAGATGCGCTATGATAGGATTTTGCGAAAATCAACTCTCAAGGGGGTGGAATGGGGTGAAAAAGATTTTATGGGCGGAGGGGATAAATGGAATAAGGTGGGCATTGAAAAAGAAGAAGCAGCACGTACGATGGTACTAATAATAAAAAATAAAAAAATGTTTTTATGGAAAATTACATTCCTTGCGTGTATCTGAGTGAAAACAAAACTTAAAACGCATATTTTAGGATTTTTTGAAACAATCTCCAATAAGGGGTGCAACGGGGTGTTAAAGTTTTTATGGGAAAATCGAATTTTTTGCTTTTATCTTAATGAAATTCGGAAAATATATTCCTTGAGGAGCGTAGAGGTCCACAAAGAAAGGATTTTTCGCAAATAAATCCCCAAAAGGATGATATGTGATATAAGAGTTTGTATGGAAAATTATATTACTTGCGTGTATGAACTTGAAACTCGGTATAAATATTCTTCGAAAGAAATAAGAAAACACTTCACAGTCATGAAATTTTTACGAGCTAAATTCCATCCGAGCGGAAGCTCGTATCCAATATATTAACAAAGGTATATATTAATAAAGTAGTATTATTATTAAAATAATTTTTTTATTCTTTTATCTATTATTCTTGATTTTTTAAATAGTTTTTCTATCCCTTTATCGTTATAGAAAATTGTTTTTTTTTTTTTTTAGTTTCTTTATCTTCATCACTATCCGAGATTTTTTTTTCGTATATTTAAGGTCGTAGACCTTTCGTGAAGGCCCTAAAAAAACACTTGAGAATTTTTCGGAGCCTGAATCTAAGAAGCGAAATTCGGGCGAGCGAAATTTTTTACTCGACGAAGAGTACAGGCCCGAATTCTTCATGCATATCTTTGTAGTCGAATGTCGAATGCACACTTTTCAAGCATTTCTTGCAAAACCTAATGGATGAATCGCCCATTGGGATGAGCAAAGACTAACATCCGTTTGGCTCCTCTTCTTGTTGACTTCCCTTCGCTCCCTATCCATCTGTTGCGACCAAAGTCACATAACTTTGTTATTATCACGTTTTTCATTTATTTTTTATTTTTATTAATTCAATTTTCGTCGTGTACTGAAAATTCGACGGGGCTTCCGATGGATCGTGAAATCGTGGACGGAGACGATGTTTTTATCGCTGGATATTTCGCGCGCCCCGAGAATCGCGATGGAGCACTTTTATTTATTTTTTTTTCTCACTTATATCATTATTCCTCGAATGAAATTAGCAGGTCGATTTTCTCGCAATTACTCGTAATTACTTCCTGCCACGTTGACGCGTCGGTGAAAACAAATTTTTCGAACGATAATTTGTTTTCTTTTTTTTTCTACTCTTCTTTATTTATCCGCGATCGGAGTAGAGAAAGTGAGGAGATAATTTTACAGAGTAAAAATGTACTGTCCCATCTGAGCCTTCGTCTCCTTCAATTAAAAAAAAATCCCGTCTTGAAGCAATAAAAAAATAAAAAAATGGTCAACAATTATGCATCTCTGGCTTCTTCTACGCTTTTTTTTTTCATTCCCATTTACAGCACGTAAGAATTTCAATGTATAGGAAAAGCTACGAGATCGTCAAACAGCCGGTCATGTCGGAAGATCGATGACGTAAGAAAGAAAAATAAAATTTACCACTTATGGGTTTTGGAGCTTTGACGATCCTCGTCTATTCTAATGAGCAGTCTCTTTTCCCTACTCGCAGCAGTGCGGCATATTGCGGTGTGGTTAGCTACGAATTATTTACATTCCCCCAGCTTGTCCGTGCGGAGTCCTTTGACTTCTGGATACTTGAAGATTCTCATTTTTCCAGCCCTCGAAAGTATTGGGATATTTGTTTAAAAAGAAGAGGTGACCCAAACAAACCCAAACAAACTAACGAGAGTCACCTCTCCTCTTCAACTTATTGCGAGGGTCCATCTTGTTCTATCTTCACGTAAGAACCAACTGAAAAGTTAAATGTTTTAGCATATGTTGTTTTTCATGGCCGTCGACTGTGCTGGAATGTCACTGGCTTTGGATTTACTTTACTGCTACTTTGCAATATATATATATATATATATATATTTATATATAAGCCAGGTCTGTAAATATGAAACCGGAATTTGCCCATAGATGGCCCTAGCTGTCGATGTAGTTACCGCCAAGTCGCGTCATTGGCGCCATTAGATTTGTTGACATCTGACAAAGATTTTTAACTCACAATACAAGTTTTATATCTCAATATAGTTTGTTATAACGTTGAAGTTGTCGAATTTTGTGCCTGGAAATTACGATTTGCGGACAGCATTAATTTTCTGTTACTATTTGAAGAAAACTGCTGCAGAATCGCATCGAATGCTTGTCGAAGCTTACGGTGAGCATGCTCTTGGTAAATCACAGTGCTTTGAGTGGTTTAAAAAATTCATAAGTGGCGATTTTGACGTGAGAAACGAAAAACGTGGGATGCCACCGAAAAAGTTTGAAGACAGCGAATTGCAAGCATTGTTGGATGCTAAAACCTGGCGAAACTGGTAATACTGAACGCTACCGACAACAAATGGTCGATTTGAATCAAGCTGTGCGTAAAAAACGATCAGAATATCAAAAAAAGACAACACAAAGTGATTTTGCTTCATGATAATGTACCATCACACACAGCAAAACTGGTCAAGGAAACGATTGAGGCGTTTAGTTGGGAAATACTTTTGCATGCGGCTTACTCACCAGACTTGGCAACGTCCGATTACCATTTATTTGCATCGATGGGACACGCACTTGCTGAGCAGCGCTTCACTTGTTACGAAAATGCACGAAAATGGCTCGATGACTGGTTTGCCTCAAAACAGCAACAGTTTTTTTTTTTGCGTGGCATCCACAAATTGCCAGACAGGTGAGAAAAATGTATAGCTAGTAATGGACAATACTTCAAATAAAATATTTTTCATCATTTTCATACAATAAACGTGTATTTTCTATACAAAAATTCCGGTTTCATATTCACACACCTGGTATATATATTAGGGTGGCCAAAAAAAAATTTGTATTTTTTTTGCAATAATAGTTATTAGGAAGTTGGAGTGCGGTGGAAGAAAAAACCTCGAAAAAGGAGGCGGTCGTAGCTCAAAATTAAGAGGTGGTGCAAGCGACTTTTATTTTTTTTTGCAACTAATGACGAAAAATCATGGTATTCATAAAAAATTTGTGCAACAAATCTAATTCAATTTGTAATAAAAGAACGAACAAGAGTATCGTCATTGCAAATTTAAAAAAAAATGATTATCTTGAAACGAATTTTTTTTTCTATCCGACCATTATCGTATATTTTACACGAAAAAAATTTAAATATAAAAAAATGCAATAAAAATGTAAAAAAAATTAAATGAACAAACAAACCCCTGTGACCAGTGTGTTATAGCCAGAACGTGTGACTGCGAAGGGTTAACACCGGCTGAGTTCTTTTTTTTTTTAGTAGAGGCTTATTGACATCGAGTCCAATGCCACTTTTAAAAATGGAATCCCTAGTTTTTAACCTTCATCCATTAATAAAAATAAAAATAAAAATAAAACCTGTTTAAAGTGTTCCTCATGGATTGCAGAAATTTCATACGATTTCTGAATGATGCGTGGACTTTTTGGAATACCTCTTTTTGGAGTGTCTAATTTCTAGTGACTCATCCTATACACGTATATATGTATGTACGTGTGTGTACGTATATATGCACTCGTACAACATACCGGTACAACTGTACAGTTTAGAAAGGATTTAGAAAGTTTCGCACATTACGTAGAGGGACTGGTGCACAACAGCGGACGTCTCTACTCAATTACGGTGTTGTTGAACAGTAAAGGCGGCTCGTTGTGCAGAGATAAAAAGTGTTCATGCGTACAGAACAAATCACGATATATATATATATATATATATATATATATATATATATATATAGAGAGAGAGAGAGAGAGAGAGAGAGAGAGAGAGAGAGAGAGAGAGAGAGAGGGAGAGAGGGAGGGAGGAGGAGATAGATAGATAGATGAATTTATGAGTGCACTAGGACTACTCAGCGTCCTCTGGCACACAATCCTCATATTTCACACAGAGAGAAATACAAAGAAATTAAGAAAAACTTCATATAAAAACAAAAATAGGTGACTCAATTCTATATAATGCAATAAAACGATATAAAAATAATGTAAAACAACATAAAAATACAAAGCAATTAAAACTCGATACAGAAACAAAAATAGGTGGCTCTATATAATGCAGAAACAATATAAAAATAATGAAAAATGATAAAGGCTGAACGCAAAAAAATCTTTCAAAGTTAACTAGATCCGTCTATTTGATTTTTTTTAAATTTGAATTAAATAGTTTTTTCGTGAAATCAAATTTTTCCTATTGCATTTCATTATTGAAATTACTTATTTTAAATATATTTATTTAATCAAATCAAGATCTATTTAATATCGTTTAATAACGAAATATTTCATTTGTTCCTAATAAATCTGTGATTTGGTTTCATCTGTTAGTATAAGACAAAAGAGACGGACGGGAAAATGGTACACGATTCAGTCTCTCAAAAATCTCACGGCTTTGTTTTCATTAGAAGACAATTTCATTAGAAGACAGAAGTAACATTCTGCAGTTAAGGAAAATAGTTAGTCTTTCTATACATAAATAGTCGCGCCTGTTAATGAAAGACACGACGATACCTCTCTTTTTTTTTTCTTCAAATAACAGCTTTGTTAGTGAAAACAAAAAATAATTTAACTTTTTTTCGCCGCACTTTTATGTTATGAACCTCTATTCCATTCTCGCATTTATACGATATATCGTGTTTTATCTTTATTTATTTAATTTAAATCCAATCTTTATTCATTTAATTTGAATATATTTGATATTTAAAAAGAATAGCTTGAACAAATAAAACAAAATATTTGAAACAAATAGGGTCGTAGTAGGTCACGAGACAAGGAAAAAACATATTTAATTTAAATAGATCCTATCAATTTTTTTTTTGGCACTCTCCTTATTAACATTACGCGTGCCCGTAAGTGGACGTGTGTGGGTGACCGATCGTGCATTTGATGGAACATTGCGTTGCTTGGTGGTCATCAATGACCATGCATGTCCTGCCAAAGATTCGGGACAAAGACTATTGGGACATCATACAAATGTTCGCCAAGTGAGACATCGAGCTACGCAAGAGAGAGAGAGAGAGAGGGGGGGGAAGAGAGAGAGAGGCCCCGCAATATCAATCTGGGTTAATCGCGTATGCCATGGGAGACGGAGAGCGCGTGATATGGGGTCGCGAACCAAATAATCGGAAAGTCGAGCAGAGCGATAGATAGAGTGTGCGCGGTGCGATTGCGCGCGCGCGACATAACCGCGGGGGCGATCGCACCGCGATGTCACGGGGTTTCTGGGTGAGAAGCATTCAGCGAAGCCAAATGCAATTATGAGCCAGTCAATGGGGAAAGAGAGGGAGAGAGAGGAAGAGAGAGAGAGAGAGAGAGAGAGAGAGAGAGAGAGCTCATGCGGGAGGCTCGTAACGTAGTATCGATCGTTTCGTGACGTGGAATCAGCCGTGCGACAATCTAATAGACTTTCTCGCACGTCAACCCGAGCAGAAATTTGTTCAGGGTGAAATCCGGACCGGATCAGGCTGCCACAATAGCAAATCCGGGCCGGATCAGGCAAATTTAGTCCGGCCCTGATCAGGGATGTAACGCTTTTGCAAATTCAGGTCCGGATCAGGCACCTTATCAGGCTCTGATCAGGCGCTTTATCAGGCCCGGATCAGGCACCTTACCAGGCTCGGATTAGGCACTATATCTGGCTCGGATCAAGCAACTTATCTGGCCCGGATCAGGTGCCTCATCCTGCCTGACACAGGCGTGTCATCTGGCTCAATCATTTGATTAATTTTTTGTTTAAAAATAGATCAACATTTATTAAATTATTATCGCAGTTACACGTTATCAAGTTTACTAACGTTATTAAAAATATGAAACATATGAAAACATTTTTTTTAAGTTTAAGTTTTTATTTTACTTGACTTGATCGTTTAGTTTTTGTTCCGGTTTTGGCGATGACCGTCCCAATCTTTCCGGCCCAATCTGTCCGGCGCAAATCATGCGTGCCTGATCAGGGCGCCTTATTGATACCTGATAAGGCTTCTATCCGGCGCAAATCAGGCGTGCCTGATCAGGGCGCCTTATTGATCCCTGCTCAGGCCCCTGTCCGGCGCAAGTCATGCGTGCCTGATCAGGGCGCCTTATTGATACCTGATAAGGCTTCTATCCGGCGCAAATCAGGCGTGCCTGAATAGGGCGCCTTATTGATCCCTGCTCAGGCCCCTGTCTGGCACAAATCAGGCCTGCCTGATCAGGGCGCCTCATTGATCCCTGCTCAGGCCCCTGTCCGGCGCAAATCATGCGTGCCTGATCAAGGCGCCTTATTGATCCCTGATCCGGCCCTGATGGATCCTCAGGCAGCCTGATTAGATTTCTGCTCGGGAAGCACGTCTACCACTTGATTAAGTATAAATTGCGATGGCACATGTACGCGCGGTTTTTCTGCTACTGCGGCGATCTTCGATGTCGAGAGCAGCGTTGGCCGTATGGCCATTCGGATATTCGGATGGGTCACCATCGACTGCCGACGGCCGGTTTGGGGTTGGTTGGTTCGCAAAGCCTGAGGACCGTTGAGGGACCATTCCAGTGTAAACATTTTTGAAAAACGTTTTTTTTTTGTTGTTGCATTGCCCAATAATGTGGACTGCCATAAACTTGCTGTTAAATTATGGTCGCGAAATTCGAAATATTCTTGAATTGTGCAATTCAATAAATTATTATTGAACGACGTTTTGTTTCTTCTCGAAGCGTCGTTTTTTTTTTTAACTCGGTGAAAGAGTTTAAACGAAGAGTTTTCAAGCTATCCTTCTCAAATGTTTCCACAATCATTCTTCACGCCATTCATTATGGCGGGGGCGAGGGGGCAGGCGGGGTACCCGGCCAAATACTTGATCTGAATGAATCAATCACGTTCGTTCTGGCATCATACGATGCGCTGCCATGACACCCATCATTCGCCAGTGTATCGTCGCTCCAGAGTGCACACGTATCGAGTTGATGAAGAGAAAGCTGATATTTCTTACACTTGTTGTCGTTTAAAAATTTTGTTTCGGATGTAACTGTGCACGGAGAGAATTAAAAAGTAATTTTTGTCGTGAATTTCACGGTAGAAATTACCGTGATATACTTCAATGTGGTGACAAGTGAGAAAAGCATAATAATTCGTATGCGACAAGGTTTTTTTTAACTCACGTTACAGAAAATTTCAAATACGTAGCTAAAATTTGACTATACAAGAAGGGTAGCGCGTACGATAATTTTTACCGAGAGCACAATACATTTTCCTATAACACTCGTTAAATTTTATAATAAATCTTAAAATAACTGTTATAAAAACGATACTTTTTTATAGACATTTTTGAAAGGCATAAAATAATAAAATGCACAGTAAAATTTCGCTGATATTATATATTTTTTAAATTTAAGTTTTGCGTATTTTGTTACACATGAAAATTTACGAGAAAATCTGGTAAAATGTTCTATCTGAAGAAGAAATTTTATTTTATTTTCGTGAAAATCTGTGTTTTACTCAGTAATAATAAGCGAAGTTTCAGGCTTGTCATCTGGTTGGCGTTACTGCACGGTAATTTTTAACATTTAATTCTCTCCGTGTGCTTTGTCAATCAACGCTAGATGGTAACGTGCTGTTGCTATATGTGCTATATTTATTGTAGCATCAGGCAAGAACTTGCTAGTTGCTGCGTTGCGTGTCGTTAATTTATTATTAATATTTGATTGGCAAAATATACGGTGGGACAAGATGGGGTGGTAGATCCTCATCTAGCACCTAGTACATGGGACACAGGATTATTCGTTTTTTTTTTTGTGATTTTTATGTTATTACATAGTGGCTTAAGGCCTTAAATAAATGTTTTGTTTTCCTTTCGAAATATGTGTTTTTCTTAAAAAATCGGAAACTTCTCAAATGACCCTCGTATTGCGACGAAAGCTGGAGGATGTCTGCGTGTTCAAGTGGATGTAAGGAATTGGTAGGCCAAGGGCGAAATGCGAGAAAAAAGGGGCAGAAAGAGAGAGGAATCGCTTGGGTGTAACAAAAGAAACGGATTTCTAAAGAGTCTGCGAGAGAGAGAGAGAGAGAGAGAGAGAGAGAGAGAGAGAGAGAGAGAGAGAGAGAGAGAGAGAGAGAGAGAGAGAGAGAGAGAGACAGAGAGAGAGAGAGAGAGAGACAGAGAGAGAGAGAGAGAGAGACAGAGAGAGAGAGGGCTCACTCCCTCACGAGGGTCGAAGGGCCACAAGACGGAGAAATGAAGAGTGAGAAGAGACAGCTAGGTGGAAGAACGTTCGTATAACATTATGCGAATCATCCTCTTCGTCGTAGTCGTTGTCATCTTCGGATATTCTTTGGATCATTTAACAGTACACATATCCACACATTCACAAGTCCAATTAATTCTGGACACTTTAACATTTTTTTTTCATTTCGTACTTTGTAGTTATTTATTTAAAAAAAAAAAAAAACGTTCCCAAAACTAATCATGGGCAAATATTGATTAGAAACATTATAGATCAAAATAAAAAAAAACAGTATCACTTCGGCGTAGCCGAACATACATTTGCTGCGTAAATATTTTTTTTAAACTAATTTTTATTAAGTTTTTCTTTTTATTATAAAAATACTTTTCATAAAAATACTTTAATGAAAAAAATACTTTGATTTTTACCAAAATATTGCGTTTAAAAAATTAATAAACAACGAACGCAGCATTCAATTTAAAAAAAAACCTACGTTATAATCCTAGATAATATTATAAAGAATATGTGATATAAATTTCATCAAAATTGTTTGAACAGATTTCGAGATATTTTGTCCACCAGTTTGAAAAGAAGTTCCTACTAGAGGAATTATATCAACGCCGCTTAAAAAAAAATTATTCGTCTTTTTTTTCAATTTGTTCATAAAAGTATAATGTATTTGTGCAAAATATACATTATTTCATAAAAAGAATAGGCACGTGAATTTTTTTATACCTATTTTTCCTATTGCTACGGTAGTGTAATCTCTTAAAAGTGTCCAGAATTAATTCCACTAGTGTACATAGATGCACAACATACATATGCAGGGAAAGGCGATTTTACAGACTTTGAGGACCGCCCTTACCTGTGCCAGACGCCCCCATACTCAATATTACATAAACCCCACAGGCCAACAAAAAAATTAATTTAAATAGGATCTATTTAAATCAAATCAGTTTTTTCCTTGTCTCACAGCCGGCTAAGATCCTATTTGTTTTAAATATATACTTCTATTTGTTTCAGCTATTCTTGTTAAATATTAAATATATTTAAATGAAATATATAAAGATTAGAATCAAGCACATTCTTTCTTTGAACGTATGGAAGATATTTTTTTATCAAGAATATTTTTATTAGACTCATAAATTTCTGTCAACCCAAACACGACCAAATGTTGGTCAATAGCTAGAATAAAATACGTCAGTATTTGTTGCAATAAAGGCAGGCCATTAATTCAACCAAATAGAAAAATGTTTGACTCTACGAAAATTCTATTTTATTCAAATAAAAAAAAAAATGAATTAATACTACATTATGACACGAGGACGAAAAAACTTTTTTTAATGAGTTAAAAAAAGTTTTTTCGTCCTCGTGTCATAATGAAATTTTATTGTACGAGGCGTGAAAATGGGGGTTTCCACGCCTCGTGAACGCGACGTAAAAAGTCCATTATCGTACCGAGTGGAATAAATACATTTAATGAATTGAACTAAATTGTTTTTTTAAACAGTTGCAAACGAATCACAGATTTATTATGAATAAATAAAATATTTAGTTATTAGACGATATTAAATAAATCTTGATTTGAATAAATAAATATATTAAAAATATATCATCTCAATAATGCAATGTGATAGAAAAAATTTAATTTCACGAAAAATCTAGTTAATTTAAATGAAAAAAAAAATCAAATAGACGCATCTAGTTGATATCAATAGAATTTTTCTGTCAATGCAATATCTTCGATAGCTCCGTCAGATGAATCTAATCATATTCCTACAAAGATCAGGGAGCCTCCTGGTCCCAAAGGCCACCGGCAGGGTTGAAAAAAAAATGGAAGGACCGTCCTGAAAACAGCCACATGTGCTGATGGCCAACATTGCGTAGATATAGCAGCTTACCCCTTTTGCCCATATCTATTATATTCATATGTACGCTTGTACATATGTATAAAGTGCACATATATGTACACCTAAATTAGAAATACTTCATACCGGGGCTAACGATGGATGGGGATGAAAAGCGCGGGAGAATTGCTACATAAATGACAATGCAGAGGCTGCTGGTTGTACTGATGAAGTGTCGTCTGTGTTACTCTTTCTCTGTTCGCCATCTCGCTCTATCGCTTTCTTTCCTTGTCCTCGTCCTTTCCACCTCCCAACGCAGTTCAACTGTTTCTCATTCTTCATTTTCTCTCTCGCTCTGTCTGTATCTTATGATATCTTTTGCAAGAGAAAAGGGCAGAGAGAGAGAGAGAGAGAGAGAGGGAGAGAGAGGCCAACCGCAATGAGGGGATCGCAAGTCGAGAGCGGCTACGATCGTCTATACACGAAGGGGACAACGAGGCGTCGTAGAACCTCGTCGACCTCACACCTTTTGACGATCATTTCTACTCATTCCCTCCTCTTCCCTCCCCCACCCACTAACCCGCACACATACAGACATATACACGTGGGTATTACACGAGGAACGTCAACGCACCAAACACCAGGCTAAACACAACCCCCGAGAAGAATGGGATGTATCGTTACTGAAACCCTCTTCGTCGTGGCGAGTAATTGGGCCGCGATTGTTCTCGGCTTTCCGAAATCTGTGCTCTCTCTCTCTCTCTCTCTCTCTCTCTTCCTCTCTCTCTCTCTCTGTCTCTCTTTTTCTCTCCTTATCCTCTGCTCAAGAGAAGGGATAATAATCGAGAGATATCCGACAATCTGTATGCGGCAACACGTTGCAAGGCTGCGACGTTGATGAGGTTGGAGGAAGTATTGATTGAGTAATTTGATGAAGCTCCTTCGGTTTTGTATCGTCGCGATTTACGAGAGTCATTTGAAAAGTTTCCGGTCTTTTTAAGAAAAAGACATATTTCGAAGCAAAACAAAATTTGTTTCTCAACCCCGTGCAGACATTTCTTGAGGATAGGGCAGGGAGGCGCAGGTTGAGCAAGTTTGGAATTATCGCCCTGCAATTCCTTAACAGTCTGCTGTATAAAAATAAAAACTACTTTGGTCAATAGGTGATTTATCTGGGGTAAAAAAAGTCTGTAGACGAAATTCCTGTTATCCTCATTGTTTCACAGATAATCGCGCTCAAATGGCTAAGGCCATATTTGCCCAACTTGCCCCGATAGTGGGGTAAGTTGAACATGAGTATGAGGTAATTTAGGCAAAATAAGAATTGCATTAAGAAATCAGACGTATGTAACATGATTTGGTACAATGCAGTAATAAACGAATAGTTGCTTGTTAATTAGTTCGGTTTTGAAACATTGACATTAATTGCAATGAACTTTGAAATATTTTTTATCCTACAATGGGAGAAGAAAATCTTTCAATCACGTTTTTTTTTTACTTTTGGGTGCAAAAATAATTAAACGTTACCTTCTTGTGCGCCGCCTGGCAACGGACGATGGCGTGATGTGTTTCCTTGCCTCATACTTCTCTCCGCCATTTGATGCACCCGCGTGCGATGCTTGGTTTTCCAGATATTTCGATTGGACAACTTACCCGACTGAGTCAATTTTCACGGAGCAACAACGTCTGCAAAAAAAACTTCGCGATACGCGAATTCATTGGCATAGCCATCATTTTTTTCTGGGACGAGAAGGGGACGTGGCTGACAAGAACTGGTTTTGCTCACAATCATCTTTTTTTAAATAAAATTTCCATAATAGTCACGTTAACATTAACCTAAAACTCTTGCAATACCTTCAAAAATAATCATCTGATTTTTCATAACTCTTTAATCCACTTGCCAGTCTTCAAACTGGTTGGAGATGGTGGAGTTGGACTGGTAGAGATTTTTAACCCGCGAAATACGTGACGTGCGATTCAGGGCTACGGATGACAATTGAAGTTTTTCCCGTCGCCATATTTGCATGGAAATTACAGATTGCGAGGCTTGGATCGAGGGATGAGAGGGTCCTTGCGGCGAGAGCCAATGATTTCAATAATTGCGGGACGGGCAACGATTGTTCTCGTTCGAGGGTCGCGAGACACAAGGAAGGAAAACTACGTTCACGATGAGAGAGTTGGCAGGGGGTGGGAGGCGGGGGTGGGTGTGAGAAGAGATAACGTACACGGCACTTGGAGGAGAACCGCATCAGTCGGACAGTCCAACATCGAGGTTCCTGTGTAGCGCATATGGAACAAGTGGTCGCTTGATTCTCGACTGATTGTTCCATTCTCAGAGCTGCGGAGCAGCAGCAGCAACATCTCCCTCTCTTACTTTCTATGGAGCCTGGAGCAGTCTCGTTCAAAACCATGTGAGATCCGAGAGAAAGAGGGATGGAGCATCTGTCTGATGCTCCGTTGCTCTCTCTCTCTCTCTCTCTCTCTCTCTCTCTCTCCCTCTCTCTCTCTTTCTCTCTTCCCATTGGTACTTCCGCACCTCGACCTATTACTACACCCTCATCCACCGTTCGTACTGTCTCAACTTCTCACCGTGAACCGTGTATCAACGAGGGAATGGGTGGCTGGATGGACCCTTACAAACATTTAGCACCCGGCACCAACTCAACCTCATCCCTCCGGCTACATTTCCTTTCCCTCATGTGCTTCATCCCTTCAACCCTCTCTCTCTCTCTCTCCCTCTCTCTCTCTCTATCTTTCTGTTCTTCGTTACACGGCTTCACGGACGCAATCTCCGCTACGACCACATCGTCCGAGGCACGTCCGAAAATCGCGCAGAGCTAAATACATCGGATAGGGCAAAATGGATGGTAGAGAAGAAGAGAGTGAGCGAGGTGGCTCGCTTCAGTTATATAATTCTGGAGAAGCGTGGAGAAAGAGCCAGGGCCCAGTGCGAGAGAAGCCGGACGTGAACGAAACAATCGCGCGATTCCTTGGGAGCATGATTGGCCGTATTGTTTGTTCGTACGGAGGCCATGGAGTCTATATAGGTTTAGTCGAATGGACAATACGTTGGCCTTTTATCCTCGTCTGTGTGTAATCTCGGTGGTATCGCGGCAACAACACCCTTTCAAGGAGATTCAAGAGCTTTTGGCTCTTTGTGAACAAGTGATGATACATTGAAGGAACTGCTGAGTCGTATAAATAATTGTATATAGGTGTTTACGTATTGATCTTGCCAATTGAACCATTTTCTATCACCTTTCCTATCACCTACCTGCAATGCGCTAATCTAACCTAACTTCCATTGAGTTCATAGCCGTCTATAGCTACACTATACCGCGTTTGTCGAGAGTAGGGTAGGGCGGTGCTAGTTTAGCACTTGTTTACTTAATCTGTCGTAACTCTTGAGTCGGGCAATCACTTTAGATGCTTCAAAAAATTAAGTTTTTTTTAATTTCATAAATCGTTTTATGAAATAAAACTGGGACTATTTCAGATCCGAATTGCGGGGTGCACAATTCCCGCAATTCGACAACGACGATGAGGACACGCCAAGGGACACAGCGGATTACAACTCAATTAATGCATGAAATAACTTGAAAAAATTACCAGAGATGTATGAAAATATGAATAAATTATTGTCAGAGTTGCGGAAATTTCCGTTTTTTTTTCTTAATAAAAAAAAACCAAAAAATCATCTAATTTTCGGTCTCCTGAAGTGGTTGCCCGCCTTAAAAAATGAAGCAGTTTTACTTGATACCCATACTGCTACATACGTAATGTATCCTTCTCAAAACATCTCCAGCAAAAAAACACTGTTACAGATGTGATTCAGAAGTTAATGTCATAAATGCGAGAAAGTTACGATTTGCTCAACCTACCCCATCGGTAGGGTAAGTTGAGCAAGGGTATGGAGCAAGTTGAGCAATGGAAAGAATTGGCTCGATAGTTATATGGAAATCATAGAAATGTCAAATAAAATTGCAGTTTACAATCAAATGTATATTTAATGCTTCAGTGTTGCTTATTCAGTGAAGCAAAAAAGTATAATAATATTTAGTGAAACAAACGCTCCTGCGTTCGTCCATATTACAGATCGTGCTGTATCACTCACCCTACTGGAAATTTTGATCCGGCAGCCTGAAGACTGATCAGGCCGGATGTTGGCCGGTTCCGTTTTATAAATGCGCCATTTTGGCAGAAATCAATATATAAAAAAAAATCCTACGTACTTCTATAGCTATTCTTATATATAATCGAAAAAATTTTAGTGTCTCATCATAACTCAAAAATTATATTAGCTGTTGGTCCGGCCGTTGACCTTCCAGAAATAAAGGCGTCATCGGAAAAATACTGCACAGTCGCCATTTTGACATGTATCGCTGTGAAAAAAAATATTTTTTATAGTCAATTACGTGTATAATAAAACTCTTATTTTGTTATTCTGATTTATTTTATGGTTTCGCTGAAAAAAAAATTACAAAATATGCTCTTTTTGACCTCTAGAGTGGCCTAAGGCCTTAAATAATCATGAATAGTTATTTTCGTAAAAGTCCAAGTGAAAAGTAACGAGAAACTTATTTTTTACTTTTCATTAAAAGAAATAAACAAAGCGTTCGCGCATCTCACTCTTTCGCCGTGCGGATAAAAAGTGAAACAATTGAGAAGAGCCAAGCTCACGGTTCATCCATCCTTCATCCCTTCAACGTACGTATGATTGCCCGTATTGTCCGCAGGAACTCGTCAGACAATGGTCCACGAGCAGTTTATCTCGCGCACCCTCATCGCGCGGCATTTCACACAAACACACACGCAACATGCACACACTCGTGTACAATATAGTCTTATATAGTTCGTCCGGAATCGAAACGCGTAATAACGGATGATATCGGGCGTGTAATTTTTTTTTCCTCCCTCCGACAACGACGAACGAGAAATGTTTTCCGTTGTTTCTACAGCTAATTTTTTCCACCCTGCCGACTCCTATCCATATTTACCATGCGTCATTTAACTTTTAATCGAAAAACATTTTTTTTCAACATTATTCTCGTTCCACAGAACAATAAAATCATTGGGCAATGTGCGTCAGGTTATTTGAAGTCTTTTAAAAAATTATAATTTTTCTTTCAATTGGATCTTGTCGCAATGAATTTTCAATTTAACTTTAAAGGCTTTTCGTAAAGCTCATCGTCTTCGAAGCCCCTTTAAGACTAAAAAAAAGCACGTTCATAAAAAAAGAAAAAATCATTTCAAGGATCATCCTGCCCCCAAAATAATCGATTCGTTAAGCGATCACTATCAGTCGATTTTCGGAAATTTTCGATTTTCCAAACACATCAGTATCGTATACTACATACCTGTAGGGGGGCGGGTTGAAATTCCAAACATTGAATAGCCCGACGGTTTAAAATTCTTAATTTTAATGTTCCGATACTACAAGTTTCGTAAATTATTAGTACTGACCAATTAAAGCAGTTTATGCGAAAAAAAATTTAAGGGGCCAGTCCACTTTGAAAATTTCAAAAAATCGATTTTTTTTTTACTGTTTTCGAAAGTACATACATTCAGAAATATTGTGTCAATATTGTGTCAATATTGCCAATTGAGTTTAGGTAAGAGTTTTTCATAGTATAAACTTCAAACGCGTTTTTCTCGAAACAACGTTTTCAAAATCTAGCTCCATCGTATCTCTAAAATTAATGAACCGATTCTCTTGAAATTTCAACCACATATTGTAAACATGATTCGCAACAAGATGACCCTCGATGGTTTTAAAATTTTGATTTTTACTCTTTTTTTTTGCGAAAAACTGCGAAAAAAACACGTTTTTTTTTTACTTTTTTCGTTTTTCATCTGCCATTTTTTTATTTTTTGATAAAACTTTATATCCGAGGGTCATTTTGTAGCTGGTGTCATATGGAATCTAATGGACTTTGATTTTTTGTTTCAGACAAGCCGTTGCCGAGTTGTGATGGAGCTACCTAGCCCACCTATTTTTGAGGCGTTACGTTAAACTATAGTTTTTGTACTTAAAAATGAATAAATATGAATAAATTTTTTTTTAAATCTATTTCAAGACTTTATTTATCAAGCCCAACAACTTTTATATTCATATCTTTTATAAAATCCTCAAAAAAAATCGCGAAAATAGCCTCTTTTTCGTGGCTTCAAAGTGGACTGGCCCCTTAACATCGAAATTGAGGTGGTGCCTCACTTATGCATAATTACCAAAAATTAAAATATGGAGATAAATTTTATGATGAAAGAAAAATTTATTATGAAAGAAAAATTCTTGAAAGTAAGTGCAATAGATGGAGGGGGTGAAGACCCCCCCCCCCCCCCGAAGACACGAAACGTAGCTTTGAAATGCATCAGCATATACACAAATGTGTCTTACGTCAATTCATAGAGGTCTTTTGAATATGATGGCAATATGTCGTGTGTCGTCTTTGTCGAGGCTTCCTTTGGATCTGGCGGCGTGCATTGGAGCCACTCATCGCTGCTATGTTTTTCAACATCACTCTTTATGTAATTTATTTATCAATGATTTATGTCGCGGTGTCACGTGAAAGTGACGTTGTGTTTCTTTTCCCCAAATAACGCCTCAGCGTACACAATAATTTCTCGACCTAACGAATGAGGGCAGCACCTAGCGACCGACAGCTGTTGTACCGGGACGTTTCACAATTTTTAAATCCTAGTACGTAAAAAGTCTCTTTTACGTACCGTTCATACCCACCGAAAAAGCGAGGAAAACATAGTCGTGGTATATAAAAAAAGAACTTAAACACTCCTCAAAACAGTCGATTCTGATGATAGCCAACATTATCCAGATACAAAATGTGACGAAAAAGTCTTTTATCCGCGTATGTATAATTTCCATTACGAAGCTTCCAACGCAAAGTTGAAATATTCCCTCGAGGCGAGAGAGACATCTGTCAAGTTCGAAGCCTGTTCGTTCTGCAATGGTACGCTTATGCAAAGTGCGCTACCCTGCAGACAGGTGCGTGCACGAGGGTGAAAGAAAAATGCCGCAGTATTCACAAGAGATTTCCATCATTTGTTATATTTTTTTTTATAAAATTTCGGCACAGTATTTAGCAATTGTTTCTAAATTGTGTGTTCCGGCTTGACGTTTTTTTTCCTTCTGTTCGTTCTTTAGCCTTTTCACGGCACTGTATGCGCGCACGCACACACATACTTTTATCTTTATATATATATACACACACACACACACTCACACATATTATAGTACATATAATGAACACCGCGGATAAAGTGCAGCATGTGGAAGCTTCATGAATAATGTAGGCTCATTAAAAGGGCGCGCGATTCAACGTCGAAAAGAAACTTGAAGAGCCGATGGCTCGTAAACACTGGTCGCGTCCCCAAGCGTCGTTAATCGTGGCTACATAGCGTCCCATGGACTTATAGCCACGACATAACACTTCTTAAAGACATATATATATATATATATATATATATATATATATATATGTTTGTATAAATCGAGGGGTACTTTTACTTAGACAAGAGGTAGATTATGACGTGTTCTTAAGTGCGCTTACCTCGGGCACCTTGCAGAATGTATCGGTTGATATATATATATATATATATATATATATATATATATATATATATATAGGGGTTTAATGTACACATTCACTGGACCACGTATTTTGGTATACGTGTGTGTGTGTGTGCGTGTGTGTATCGAGGCTCTGGTAGTGCACTCAACTGACGTCGCGGCGAAAACGTCTCTTCTATCTCTCTCCCATTCGATGTTCGTATATTAGCGCGGTGTGATAGAGAGGCCAAGAGATGAAGAGAGAGAGAGAGAGAGAGAGAGGGGTACTGGCAGTGTGTTCGTTTTGCTCACGAGCGTCGAGACTCGTATATGTCTTGCCATTATAACAGACCTTCGGGGACAAAAATAAAAATAAGAGCAATTAAATATCTTAATTAAGGCTATTAATCAAGTTGTCGAGGATGCGGCTCCCGTGTGTACTGCTGCTGCTTCGGTGGCCTTCTCTCTCTCTCTCTCTCTCTCTCTCTCTCTCTCTCTCTCTGTCTCTCGCTCTATCGCTCTCTCTCTCTCTCTCTCTCTCTCTCTCTCTCTCTCTCTCTCTTGCTATGTCTCTCTTGCCCTCTCTCTTTTCATATACGCAGCAGCTCGCTCTGCGATTCAGGAATGGTATCGCGGAAGACAGAGACAGAGGCAAAAGAGAACGAGAGGGAGGTAAAGCCATCGCCAATTTCTTGCACTGAGCAACATCACTGAACCAACAGATGATCACGTGCGTGTGCATTCTCCAACTAGGAGAGAGATAGAACGAGAGAGAAACCGAGCTGCGCGACGAGGGGAGATACATATAGGTATGTATATAGATCTCGAGAGAGTGAGTGAGAGTGTGTGTGTGTGTGTGTGTGTGTGTGAGAGAGAGAGAGAGAGAGAGAGAGAGAGAGAGAAATAAAGCAGGAATATATAGACTGCTGTTTCAGCCGGAGATGGTGCAGAATCCCTCACTTCAAATTCACCAGATTCACTTATACAGCGGCATAAGGGGAGCGGATAGAGAGAGAGGTAGAGAGACACGGTGCACGAATGCATACGTGCGTACACATGAGAAAAGCTCGCTTATATATATATATATATATATATATAAGGACGTGATCTACAATGCCTCCCAAACATAGTACATCTTTATATATTGCAAAAAGCAATAGTGGATGCGTCGTCGTAAGAGGTCCACAGACACCCTTTAATATATATATATATATATATATATATGAGGCATTCCACACCATTTCACCTAGCCCGTGAGCTCGGCCATTTTTATTTTCCTGATTTTTTTTTGTAAAATCTTACCCCATGAAAAGAATATCCACAGGAATTTTTAGATTTTTATCTCTTTTCCTTTAGGAGTTATAATTCTCCAAAAAATGTCGATTTCGAAGTTTTGTAAACGTTTAAATGCTGATAACTCCTGAACTAATTGAGATATCGCTAAATATATATATATATATATACATTTGTCAATATATATATATATATTTTCATTTTGAAGCATACTTTCATGAAAAAAAAAATGAAACATATTATCAATTATACTGGACCACGTATTTTTTGCTTCGAAAGTGGAAACTATTTTTTTTTTAGTTATTGCCATTTTTTAATTTTTTTTTTCAAAGAATTCTCTAAAATAGAGTGACTAATTCTATAATTTTTAAGACTAGTCTCATCGTGGGCATATTTTTTCTTCTATTCTTTTTTCGAATGACTAAAAGAGAAATGACTAATTTCTCTTTTAATTTCGCCTTATTAAAAGAGAAAACTATTTCGAGATTAAAATGATAAATATCTTCTTTAAAAAAATATGATTAATTCGAGAAAAAATAGAAAAAAAAATAGGCCCACGATGAGACTAGTCTTAAAAATCATAGAATAGATCACTCTATTTTAGGCAATTTTTTTGGAAAAATAAAAAATGGCAATTATCTTTAAAAAAAAATAGTTTCCACTTTCGAAGCAAAAAATACGTGGTCCAGTATAAATGATAATTTTTTTCATATTTTTTTTTATGTAGTATGCTTCAAAACGAAAAAAAATCAGGAAAGTAAAAAATGGTCGGGGTCACGGGCTACGTGAAATGGCCTGGAATGCCTCGTATATATATTGTAGACGTGATCTACAATGAGACCAATACATAGTACACCTTATGTATCGCCAAATGTAATAGTGTATGCATCGTGCTAAGAGGTCCACATATATATATATATATATATATATATATACACTCTCTTGTATATATATGTACATGTATATACTTGTATATAACGTACAAAGTATGCCGAATGGGGAAAAGGCCTAGAGGCAGTGCGCTCGTGCACCACCTTATTAGGATCCGCCTTGCCACTCATGCACTTTTACCTGATTACAGCTTTTTTTCTCTTCTTATCCTGCCTTGTTCTTCTTTTTTTTCTTACCTCGCTCTACGTCCTAGCTCTATCGTGGTACCGGGACGTACAGGCGCGCGCGCGCGTGCCTCCAGCATGGAGAACTGGAAAATTTTGTTTCCCGAGCGACGACGACGACGACAGGGATGGCCGAAGATTATGGAGTCGTAAAATTCAGAAGAGTGATATATGCGAAGGCAATGAAGATATATATATATATCAAGAAAGAGAGAGAGGGAGAGAGAGAGTGAGAGAGAGAGAGAGAGAGATCAAAGACGTACGATACATTTGAAATGCATTCGAAGCGCAGCCTCGTTACGCTGATGGTGAATAAAATAAAAAGGGAGAGTGCATCAGAGAGTACATCAAAATAGATGTGAATCAAGGAAAAGGAAAGCTTGGTTGGCTTGAGGGGGGGGGGGGGGGGGGGGGGCGCAACGGGGCTTGAGAATTCTGCTATTACCGCGAAATATTTTCTGACTCAAGCAATTAATGATCGATCGACGGATACGAAGAAGGCGAATATGTGACTGAATTTGGTGGTGAGATGGCTCGTTGTCTATTGCGAGGAAAACTGAGATGGCGAAAGGAGCAGCAAGAGAGAGAGAGAGAGAAAAGATTGGTGCTCTTCGAGATCAATTATCTGACTGGATTAATCAGTTGCCCCCCCCCCCCCCCCGCCCTTCATCTCTTTCGCTCCCGAGGTATATTAAAAATCCCTCGACACTTTTGAGTCCGAAATTTTCGTTTGCCCAATTAAAAATACCCATAATCATAGAGTGCAAAAAGAAATGCGCTTCCCACTTCCCATAAAAATGAACGAAAAATTTGAAAAAAAATGTATTCCTCACAAATACATTATAGTTTTATGAACAAATTAAAAAAAAAAACGAATAACAAATTGCGGCGATATAAGTTGTCTAGTAGGACCCTCTTTTCAAATTGGTGGACAAAATATCTCTAGATCTACTCAACCTTTTTTGAAACAATTTTATACCACATATTCCTTATAATTTTATCTAGGACGTAGCACAGGATTTTTTTGATCGAATGTCTCGTTCAATTTTTATTAATTTTTCAAACTCGAAATTTTCCTCAAAATCTGAGTTTTTTTTAAACAGCTGTCATTTCTACAAAAAAAATGTTTTCTCTATGCCACACTTTAGCTATTACCTTTATTTACAAGACATTTTTTTTTATTTTCATACGATGCCTGACAGAAAAAAAATCTACAATCGGCAAGGATTTTGAAAAGAATGTCCTACGACACGACTTACATCACCATTATTTTTAAATTAAGATTAAACTTGTTCATAAAACTATAATGTTTTTATGAAAAATAAAAATGATGTAATATATAGTCGCATTAAAATTATTTTTATTTTTTATTCCAATTTTTCTAAGCGCCAAGTGATGTAACGCCTTAACTGTATGAAAAAAAAAAAAACGATACGATGAGACATTGAACAAATATTTCCACGCAGTCCGAATCTCATTCGTAAAGTGATCGGGTGTGGCTGTATTGGATGCATTTCCACGTATACGATGGGAATAATTATAAAGCTACGGATTAATTGAAATCGTCGAATGTACAGGTTATAATGAATAAAAAGTATCGACTTTGCGAGTAGTCAGAAGAAATGATGACTGTTCACGTGGTAGACTTCATTGATAGTTCAAAAGCTGTTAGCCAGTTGGTTTCTCAGCTTCTACTTATGCAAGTATTAATTGCCCTTTCGTAGCAGTCTTTTAGCCTGATGTAATCGTGGTACGCGAGATATTTTCGATCTGTGCTCGTGCGCTCTTGTCATCTCCAGAACGAACGAGCGTTTCGTACTCTTGCGGTTGAACGCATAAGAATTCGTTTTTGCTAATAGATTCTCTCCACCTCGACCACAATTGACAGGTCTCTCTTTCTCTTTCCCCACCTTATTTTATTCCTCTCTATCTCTCTTCCTCTTAGATCATTTTCGTACGATGTTCCGCCAATGGAACGAGCAAAAGGGGACGAGGATCCAAGACATCTCATGGGAAAAGGCACTGCACGGATATCTCTCTTTATCTCTCTCCTTCACCGCATGATAAAACTGTTTTCTTACGTCTGGTTCGCCTTTTAATTCCCCTAGTCCGTTCTCCATCTATTTTCCGCCTCTGTGTTCCGACGCAGCTGCACATTTGATGCTCTGCGCAGAGCTTGCGAGTCCATATTATGATTCTAGCAAGACTCGCTATACCTGCATGCGCAATATATTCGCGATACTCGGATACGTGTATCTATAAAATAACCTGGAAATTCCACGGAGATGGCAATTTACTTATGATGGCCTGCTATCCCCATTTGCACGTCCAATTTTTCAGGATTACAAAAAGACCGGATCCTTTTATACGCCAACATATGGATAGTGGTTTACTATTGGGAGGTAAATATAAACGCGGAAGCCGTTGTCCATTCTTTCCTAATGGGGATGACGTCCTGGTTATCAGGAATGCTGTTCCTCATTGGATTTCCATTTCTATTGCTGTTTTTGTTCAGCTACGCGCAAATGCAGTGCTCCGCAACTTGTGACTGTCATCATCCATGATGCTGTCATTATTACCTAACGAGGAACGTCACTTTGGTGTACGCCTTCGATCTGGTTGACACTCATGCTCACGCTATTTAAAAATGTGGAGCTGAAACACCCAGAATTCTTGTTGAGAATTACGGTGACCATGCTCTGTCGGAAACAATATACAGAGATTGGTTTAGACGCTTCAAAAATGATGATTTTGATGTTGAACATAAAGAGCGCTCTGGCGCGACGAAGTTTGAAGATGAAGAATTGGAGGTATTACTTCATGAACACTCCTGTCAGACTCTAGCTGAACATGCAGAATCTTCAGGAGTTGATCAGACAACAGTTTTGAAGTGTTCGAAAGCATTAGGAATGATTCAAAAGTAAGGACATTCGGTGCCGTACGAGTTTAAACCGAGAGACGTCGAACGGCGTCTTTTCACGTGTGAATAGCTGCTTCGACGGTAGGAAAGGAAAGGTTTTTTGCATCGTATCGTGACTGGCGATGAAAAATGGATACACTACGATAACCCTAAGCGTAGAAAATCGTGGGGTAAGCCCGGCCATGCATCAACATCATCGGCAAAGCCGAATATCCATGGTTCCAAGCTTCTGATATGCATTTGGTGGAATCAGCTGGGTGTGGTTTATTATGAGCTGCTCAAACCGAACGAAACCATCATGGGAGATTGCTACCGACTACAATTGATGCTTGTTTGAGCCGAGCATTGCAGGTAAAACGACCGCTATACAAGCAGAGCCACGACAAAGTGATTTTGCAGCATGAAAACGCTCGGCCACATTTTGCAAAACCGACGAAAACCTACTTGGAAACGCTTTAATGAGAAGTCCTAGCCAACTCGCCGTATTCACCAGACATTGACCCTTCTGATTATCACTTGTTCCCATCGATGGCACATGGCCTGGCTGAGCAGCACTTCCATTCTTATGAAGATGCCAAAAAAGACTCGACTCTTGGATAGCCTCAAAAGACGTGTTGTTTTTCTGACGTGGAATTAAAATGCTGCCAGAAAGATGGGAAAAAATAGTGGCTAGCGATGGACAATACTTTCAATGACATGTTTTTTACTCACTCTTAAAAATAAAGCATTAATTTTCACGTAAAAACAGCGAGAACTTATTTAACATCCCTAATACCCATACGTATAAGAATATAAATTTTGTGCAACACAGTAATCGCCAATTCTAGCATTTCATGAAATTAAATAATCAATCATTATGTTCTACAGCGTTCATCTACACTACGCGTCCATTGACTGATAACTTCGTCCATTCACTAGCGATTTAGTCATTTCCTTACTGATTTATCAATTCCTCAAATATTATTTCTTGCAATTGCTTCGAATATTTTTTTTCTATTATCAAAATAATATATTTTGTTAGCTACAGCAATTAAAACGTTTATTCTGATATTTTTATTTCACAGTCCATTTGAATTCTATAGTGTCATTCGTTCATCCACTGGCCGGTTCACCCTACATTTTTCTTCATGAGAATTCACCAAGTCTCGGGAATATCATTAGGCTACGAGATTTTGCTATACAAGACTCACACGGTATCAAAGCCCGCGTCCATTTTCTGCTCTCTCTCTCTCTCTCTCTCTCTCTCTCTCTCTCTCTCTCTCTCTCTCTCTCTCTCTCTCTTTCTATCTCTCCCTCTGTCGGGCCCATGAAGTTGGCTTACGCAATGACGATAAATATCGGCACTTTATGACACGCGGAGTTGGATAAAATACCAACGAGCGAGGATTATGACGACGAGTTCCTACTCGTAAGGAGGCCGCGGGCAAAACTTCTCTCCGCAGAGATCGGGCATAGGGGAGAAGAAACAGCTCTCCCGCGTTCACGACTCGAAGGAGTTGTATGAGAGCTAGAAATCCACCGGGTGAACTCTTCGCGATAATCCTTTGAACGTCGGCGATCGTCGCCATCAGTGTTACACTGCTGCCATCACACCGCAAGACGTACACTCGTAACAGTCACATTCGCATTATACCGAATGAAAGTTTACGTCCGGTTATAAACGAAAGGTATTTTTGCGATGTCGAAGTTTCCACGGTGAATCGCGAGCTTAGCTAATTGTAAAAACATCCAGATGTCACGTCATTATATCGAAGAGAAATTCCGTAGTCATAGGTAGCAGGATGAGGGAACATCAATGGCATGAAAATTTCGTGATTATCCTGATCATTGGAGCATATAGGAAAATTTTAAGTAGAGTTAAAATCGTTATTTTCAATATAAAGACTGAAAGGAATGAGAACGAAGCAGGTGAAGAATAATGTTTCACAATATGTAACAGATAGACGGGCGATCGAATTTTTCTCGTGAGATCTCCACGTACGATGCTTAGATCAATGCGACTTGTCATATTAGATACATAAATTCTTGATCCCGTGCTGGGCGTGTGATTGATACGTGCAGTGATCTCCCGCCTGCGGTGTGTCCTACTCACGATCGTTAACCTTTATAATTTCCAGGTACGATGATCCCTCTGCCAGGAAACATCGGGGAATAAATCTATGACGCGAAGTATAATAATAGTAGTGGCTCTGCGGTAGACCCAATAAATTCATAGACTGCTATATGAGCTACATGTAGTGAATTATCTAGTGCAATCTGTACTTACACCTGATTCTGGATTTCTTGCATTCCAGAAGACTACAGGAGTCTTTCCAATGTTCTTCACAAGTGGTCAAGTTTTTGTTTCCAAAAGTTATATTTGCGCAGTTCCCTTAACGAGTCATTTTGGATTTTAAAGCCAGAACGTTACAAGAACGGATCACGGGAATGGACATGACGGAATTGTAAAATCAGTACAAGCCCAATCACATCATCAGAAGCGAAAAGCCAATTACCTTAATCATCCAGTGCAACCTGGACTAACTTGTAATCCTGGCCTTTTTGGATTCCAAAAGGCTGCCAATACTCTTTCCGATAATGTTCTTCACAAGTGGTCAAGTTATTTGTGTCCAAAACTGATGTTACAGCCGCTTTAATGAATTATTTGAGATTTTCAAGCCTCCACGTTGCAAGAACAGATCCTAGGAATGGACAATGGAATGATAGAACTCAAAGAATTTCCGAAGTCATGAAATCCTGGAAACGTCGATGGAAGATGAACTGAGGAGCTAGATACGTGTTTGCCAGTTTCCTTAATACGAATAATTGTAGCTTCATCATTCGTGCACGTGAATTGTAGCCTCTTGACTCTGCATGTAGAGTCTTTATTGGATTTTGTGGTTGTCGTTTGCGCACCGTTGCAACGAAAGATCGTCTGGGTACGTGTATGTAGCAGTTGGAATTGGGGAGAGTTACGAGGATGTATACAGCATACATAGGCAATGGGTTGCAAAAGGACACCCCAACGAATGGTGGCTCCGGCTCCGGAGGAAGGAGCTAAGGTATTGCGCGCGCTTGGAAGGAAGGAGGCCCCGTGCCACGCCGTACAAGGTTATAGCTACGGGTCGACGTGCTATATTGTGATGTAATTAGGTTGTCTGGAACACTCACGTCACGTCATGGAGCGAGAGCTGTGCTGATGCAAGGCGGATGGAGACATAATGCCGAGACCTTATATATAAGAGCTACCGTTGGCAACGTTCTCTTGCGGAGAAGCCTCTTGGGGAGATTCAGCTCCTTCGTAGCTACACGCTCCTACATACAGACTGCACATACCATTCTAGACTCTAATATGTACACTTTGTCACATAGCGTTGCCTACACATCCCGATGGATGGAAATCTCGGGGGTGTAGGGTTGGAGAACCTTGGAGTCCACCAACGTCCCACATGTTCATTAACATTTCCAACGTATAGTCTTCACTGAGCAAGAAAGAGAGAGAGATAGGGTGAGATGACGAAGCCGGGTTCAAGCTCTGCTTTAATTATTGATTAGTCCGCACGCTTACGCAGTGACAATATTGCAAATTATTATACGGTGACGGAACAAGTTCCATTGGAATTCTGAAGTTGTCTTCGCGCAACATCAATGGATCAGTTACCCAACGTCACTAGATGAATGATCCTGAATGTGGCAGATTTTCGTCAACGTGACGACAGTCACGTGGTGTCTCAGAGTTTGCGCTGCTCAGTATGGTCAAAGTGGAAACAGTGACAACAGTGGGTACACTTAACCTTTTCCGCTTCTCAGAACTAGACACGTATATAGGTGACTCTATTTCACATTAGAACCGCCCTCGGACGCCAACAGATCTGAATCTGTCTGCGAGTTGCTCCTGCAAACTCGCTTGTGAGAGTCGAGTTTATATTAGTTTTGGTGTCAAAAATTGAGGAACCAGCTGAGTTTTGATGTTCTTTTTTTTTTTGCTTCTTTACCTATCGCAGTTATGTTTGAAGTCATTGTTCTCCCGCGATATACAGCTATATTGTGGTATTTGAGCATGGGTTTGTTAGCCTAACAAAAGTAGTAACTTGTCAATAGCCGCTTCAGAAAAAAGAGAGAATCGGTACGCAATGGCTCAATAAGAATAACACAAGATAATAATTAGGTAAGTAATAATATAAATATTTTCGCGTTGTGATTTAGCTAGGTACTGGTACTATCTCATTTGATCGGTACTCATTGTTGATGGTCATAATATGCTGTTTTTTATTTATTAATTTTCCAATAGTTCACTGTACGATACTCCCCATTGTACAGAGAAAAGCACTCCACTACCTACAAGTGTACAGTAGTGGCTCAGGGTAATTTTCTTTAAATTTTGCTTGATCCGCTGTGTAGGCGTGTTTCACTGTGCACACCCCCAAGTACACAGTGGATCAAATCCCATTTTTTCTTTAAATGGTTATTATCTCAGTATCTATTGGTTTAGGCCGTTCAGTATATTTTAGCAAAATGAAGACATTGAATATACCTCGCGTTTACTCAAGGTTTCATTCAGATTGTGTAAACGGATAGGCAGCAGTGTTGGGCGTTAATCAACTGAATTTTCAATCAGAATTAATTGACTATAAAAGTAATTGCAATTAATTATTTGGATTATTATTAATTGCATGTTGCAATTAATTTATTTGGATTAATCTATGTTAATTGCAACTCGCAATCAAAACAATTGCAATTAACTTTTTAAATTGTTCTAAGAAACAATTAAAACTAACAATGAACCTATTTAACTTTACAGATATCAGATACAACGTGTTTGTTTGGGTTTTGTAGGCTTACGCAGCGTCCTATACAATAATCAGTTTTAATTGTTAGTTTTTAATCAAATACACCAAAAATATTGACACTTGATTTGTTTCTAATTGTGGAAAGTCACGATTAACAATTAATTAATTGTTAATCGTGAGTTTTCACAATGACAATTGATTAATTGTTAATTCTTATAGTCGTGATTAAAAATTAATTAAATGTTAATCTTTAGTTGCCTTAGCAATTAAATTTTGCCCAACACTGTTAGGCACCCGAGTAGAAATCTTGCTCCGGCTACAATAAAAGCCTGATCAGGCATCCTGATTTCTTTTTCCGGCCTTGATCAGGATTCTTGATCAAGCCCTGATCAGTTTTGTGACACTTTCCCTGATTTCGGCCTGATCAGGGCAAAAAATCAAGGCCTGATCAGGGTACAAAATCAAGACCTGATCAGAGCTTGATTTAGTAAGGCTTGATCAAAATGAAAAATCATGGCGTAGTCAGTATGATGTAATGGAGCCCTGTTTAGGATGTCCTAATTATTCCTGAAATAAAAAATACCACGCATATTTAAAAGAGAAAAAGGCACGAAATTATAATTAACACTAATAGTTTATTTTTTAAACTGAATATGAATTTTTATTTATCAAATACATTTTTCACGTAGATGCATGTAGAAAATAAATAACACTTTCTCTTAGAGATTTGATTGAATATGCACCGATGGCATCACATTCACTGGACTAGACTACGCAGTCAACTTACCATTGTTCGGTAGCCTACGCTGTCCGACTGCTTGACGATCGCCTGAAGCTAGCCGAATCAGGCAAATTGAAGTAAGCCGTAAGTCCGGTTACTTGACTAGCGCCTGAATCTAGCCGGATCGGGCAACTGGAGGAGAACGTACATCCAGTTGCCTGACTATCGCAAGACACGAGCCGGATCAGGCAAATCAAGGCATGCCTTAAATAAGGCCTCCGTACTACAACTTGATCAGGCCCGGATCAAATATCAGGCCAGCCTGACAATATTTCTACTCGGGCAGCTATAGACCACTGAGCTACTGATCCCAACTCCGATCCTACGCAACTGGTGCTCCAAATATTACCACTCGTTGCGAGTTTCTCAAAACAAACGTAAAGACCGTTGTTGCGCAAAGCAACCCTTGGATGGCGATATATCATCACCGTCAAAGATTTCCATTCCGTTAAAAACGGCCCGAATCCGTATCGAATTTTCTTCCACCTGTGGATTAACAAATGATAGACACGGAGTATGGGGAAAAAAAGCAAGTCAAGATGTGTTACCTTGCACGGTGGTAGGGCAGCCACCTTGCTCTTATAAATCAAAGACCGATTTCACGTCGCTTCTGATCCGTATACCTTGCTAGGAAATTTATCAACCAGAAAATAGTATTTCTCTTAAGATCCGAATGGAAGAGAATCCCCACAGGGCACTGCGGGATTGTGCTCAGCATCCGCGGATCCTCTTTGCCCCGCGAAAGGAAAATCCATTTTCTCAGTACACCCGTGAAGTAATCCTGATGGGAGGAGAAAAAAAAAAAGAAGGAATCTCCGACGCCTGGAGCATTGGAATATTGGATCATTGGAGAGAGAGAGAGAGAGCACATCTCGGCCACTTGACGCCGCCATGTTCGTATTCGAAATATCGCCACGTTGAATTCGTTCGGGACCACGCACAAGCCTGGCAATCTTATTGTGATGCAGCCGTGGTACGCGAGAGCGGCACAGGAAAAAGGACCGTTACCAAAGCTTCTCCTTGGTATACAGTATACATCCACTTACCACGAGGGAACGAGCAAATGATGGGTTATCTCTCCGGCCTTCGTCTCTCTCTCTCTCTCTCTCTCTCTCTCTCTCTCTCTCTCTCTCTCGCTCTCCCTGAGCCCTTTCAAAGTCCTTTCTCGTCGTCGACGTCGTCGTCGTCCCCGAGATTCTTCGCTCGTCTCCTCCTCATCCTTACCATTCTCCCCCCCCCCCCCCCCCCCCGGTATTTCTTTTCTTAATCATTTCGTTTTTTTTTATTTTTCATCGCTGCTTTCCTTTTCGTATGGTTTCGTAATCACAAGGTCCTCGCGGGGTCCACGCGAAAATAATATACCCCGGCGTGGTGGGCATCCGCGAATTATGAGACTCTTCCGAGTACGTATATACGAAAATGAAGGGACGGACGATTGATCGGGACCGAGGCAATTGCGGGAGCATCGCAACTACCAGAAGCGCGCACATAGTATGCAGTCAAAGAGAGAGAGAGGGAGAGAGAGAGAGAGAGAGAGAGAGATATTGGTGCGTCCCTCGGGCATTCACGATGTAAAACATAATTCGATCGCGAATTTTCTTCGCGTCCTGCCTTCCACTCCTCACCGCTCCTTGCTCCAAAAAAACCAGGCAACCCGAACTACGCTTCAAGGCGCACTTCTTTTGCGCCAATAATTTTGCCGTTGTCGCGTGATCTATAGTCTTCCAAGATCCACGAAGATTCTATACGTCGGTCTGGAATTACACTGGTGGAAAGTACTTGCAGTGGCTTGCAGTGGATGAAATCGAAAAAAAAATTGTTTTTGAGATAATAATTCCCGAAATTAATCTACTTTTTATGCCGTCTATACGGATGTGTCTACCTTAATTGCTTGCCTCCAATTATTCTCTCGGCCAGAGTACAATTTCCGTAGCGCCACAATTTGACGTTTCCCCGTGACGAAAGAGTTATCCGCAAAGTTCCACGTGCCCTGCTAGTCGATCTGAGCTAAAAGGCTTTTGCTAAAAAGTCTCCAGCGGATATACGAGAAAATATTAAATGAAACGAGAGAAAAAAAAGAAATACATAATTTGTATACTAACGATAACAAATCGTTCGAATATTCTCGAAGCACACGACGTACCGGCAATCGTTTGCGATACGGACTTCGACGTTGCCGGATATAAGATGGAAATGGGTCCTCGTTTCCATACGCGCTAGCACCAGTTATTAGTTTTCTCTTGACGCGCGGGGGCGCGCGCGCATGCCAATCTAAGTAGAAAAAAGAAAAGAGCGAGAGAGAGAGGGAGAGAGAGAGAGAGAGGGAGAAGTAAGTTTTTTCGCACGCGGCATACGACACGCAAAGTATAACGAATATTATGTATATTTTTTGCGATATAGGTATACTCGCATGGAAAAACGATATACGGCTGAAGGAACGGAAGCGAGAATTCGCCCGCGCGCGCACGAAGAAACGAAGTAAAACTGAGTTCTGCCATTCAAACGTTCACGTGGACGATTCGCGACAGGACGTGCATTGGCAGGCGTAATATCTTTACTTCGGAAACTAAGATTGCTTTCGATTTTTCCAAGAGAAGCCGAACTCGCCTCGTTTTTCTTCACGAAGACCGGGATGAGGGAGCGATGAGAAAAATCTACAGATATTACACAAAGTGCAACTATTTCATGGCATTGAAAATGCAATCAGACTTTTCGGGTGATAAAAAAGTACAGGCAAACGATATGAGTCGTTCTCTCTCTCTCTCTCTCTCTCTCTCTCTCTCTCTCTCTCTCTCTCTCTCGCACTCTCTCTCTCTCGCACTCTCTCTCTCTCGCACTCTCTCACTCATATTCCCACATTCTCACATTCTCACTTTCTCACTAACCATCCATCCATCCATCCATACAAACCAAACCAAACCTCAACAAACCCAAACCGACAAACCCAAACGACCCCAACAAACGCAAACAAACCCTAAAAAACCTCAACAAACCTCAAGAAACGCCAACAAGCCTCCTCAAACCTCAACAAACCCCAACAAACCCCAACAAACCTCAACAAGCCTCATCAAACCTCAAGAAATGCCAACAAGCCTCATCAAACCTCAACAAACCTCAACAAACCCCAACAAACCCCAACAAACCTCAACAAACCTCAACAAGCTCCAAAAAACCTCAACAAAACCCTACAAACCTCAACAAATCCCAACAAACCTCAACAAAGCCCAACAAACCTCAACAAACCCCAAAAAACCTCAACAAACCCCAACAGACCTTAACAAACCCCATTAAACCCAAACAAACCCAAACCCACCAACGTTGTAACGTGTACACCAAAATTGAATCTTACCAACTTGCAACCACAAATGACTACTCTACATGTAATTCACCATTTTTCAACAAATCACAGGCATTTAGCATGTCGCAGCTCCCCCCACCCTGCTACAATCACCTCTTACATTGGTTTGAAAAAAGTTACAAACAGTGACTTTTGTGTACTTTTTTCAAACCAAGGTAAAAGGTGCATTTTTTTTCTTTCTTAAACGCAATGAATAATACTTTTAGAGAATTTATTCAAGTTTTCAGAACAGTGCTTAGATTTCCGGTAGCATTATTGGTTCATGAGATATCAGAGATCAAAGACAAAATGGTCACTTTTCATGCAACCGTGGATATCTCTGGAACTTGTTCGTTCAAAAAGCAACTGAATGCTAAATAATCAAGCTTTCTGACCTTACAATTAGTATTGAAAAAGTAAAAAAAAACGTTTAAAGTCCATAGATGCATTTAAAATTGAAAAAAAAAAACGATTTTTTTGTTTCGACTTATTTCTTTTGTATGCTCTCCAACGAAAGATAAAAAAAAAAAAAAATTCAATGCAAAAGTTGGAAACTAGAGATTTCAAGCTTCAAAATCCTTTTTTTTTTAAGTTTCTGTACGATAATTTGTCTAGAAGTTACAGCGCTTTAAAAATGACTCAAAAAATTTTAAAACAAATTTGTTCCTTTAATTTTGTTGAGTAGTATGAAATAATATAAATCAACCAAATTAATTCTATAAATAAAATAATAGAAATGAACCAAATTAATTAAATAAATTAAATAATATAAATGAACCAAATAAATTAAATAAATAAAATAATAAAAAAGGAACCTAATAAATTCAGTACATGAAATAATAGAAACGAACCAAATAAATTCAATAAATTAAATAATAAAAATAAAATAATATAAATGAACCAAATAAATTTAATAAATAAAATAATAAAAAAGGAACCTAATAAATTCAGTACACAAAATAATAGAAACGAACCAAATAAATTCAATAAATTAAATAATAAAAATAAAATAATATAAATGAACCAACAAAAAAAAAACAAAATAAATGAATGGATTGTCAGAGATGATAGTGCACACGATAAGGCAAGAATTCACATTGATTTACGCGTATAGTCCAAGCGAATAGTTTCAGGTGGCAGTTTTAATCAGGCATTCGTCCTACGCAAATTTTATTATCGTGCGATCGAATCTTCACCGCGTTCTGTCGTGTCTCCGTGGGAATAGCGAGGACGAAAAAAGCTTGGCAGACTCCGTAAGTGCGAGGCAATAATTATATACTCGTACATATCGTTCAACGTTGCCAAGAAGGGCGCATCTTGATGCAGAGCTAACTAGTGGCGAGACACCGAGGACGTCTTTTCATTCGTCAGGTACAAGGCGCTCGGCGGGATACTCAATGACGCGACCAGAGTAACGAGCCACTCGATAAATAACTGTCGATCGAGCGTATAGCTCTTCCATATATATGTACTCTCGCAAGACTCGATCGCGTGTCTTTTAGCAATGTTTACGCGTATTGTGTACATACATGAATTCTCGATCTTTGACTATCTCTCAGGTATATAAGATTAGCCGAACGATTTCCCGTAGATGTACGCGTAAATAAGTTTTGTACTCTATACTTTCCACCCTCTGAATCGCTCTCTCTCTCTCTCTCTCTCTCTCTCGCTCTTTAAAGCTCGATGTTTCTCGCCCGACGACACACGTTGGACTATCGCGGACACCTTATCTTAACTGCGGAACGCATTGGCGCCTTTTCTAACTCAATCACCGTCAGATTCTTCGGACGTTGAATCCCGTAAGCAAATGAACCTTGTCTGGCGTTTACAGTCACACCCGCGTGTGTGCGTATGTATATATATATATATATGTATATACAGGGTGAGGCACATAAAGTGTTACAGAGCAACAGCACTCAAACTATTGATCATATCCAAAAATGTTTCAGACAAAAGTTTCAGTGTTCGAGAAGGCTGTCATACTGGACCACCCTATTTTTTTCATCGGTGGAGGCGCTGAAGCTACGTCAAGGTCAACTCCACTTTTTTAAATGAAACCATGTATTTTTTTTTTCGATGACATTATTACCGATTTTAAGACGAATTCAGCGACCTACAACACAAGGTCATTCTAGTCACGCAAAGTATGAAAATAGTCGAAAAATCGAAAAATATCGGAATAATCACTTTCAAAGGATCCACTAACCTTGGTTTTGGGTCTACCTACAGAAGATGCTCGAAGTGATGACCCTCGACTTGTAAGCACTTGTTAATTCGCTGATGAACAAACTATCTAACTTCAGCCAACATTCGTGGTGTAATTTCGGTACATGCTCGGCGTATTCTTTCTTTCATGTCGTCAGGCGTGGTAGGTGCTGCCGCCATTACGCGTTTTTTGACAAAACCCCATAAAAAGTTCATTTTCGCGAACCGATGTCCTCACATTAGAAGGTAATGCGTGACTAACTGATATGTCAACAGAAAATGCGTACTTGCTGCCGATAAGAAACATTGGTATCGTAAGAAATGAAAACAGCGATCAAACAAGTGTTTACAAGTCGAGGGTCATCACTTCGAGCATCTTCTGTAGGTAGACCCAAACCAAGGTTAGTGGATCCTTTGAAAGTGATTATTCCGATATTTTTCGATTTTTCGACTATTTTCATATTTTGCGTGACTAGAATGACCTTGTGTTGTAGGTCGCTGAATTCGTCTTAAAATCGGTAATAATGTCATCGAAAAAAAATACATGGTTCCATTTTAAAAAGTGGAGTTGACCTCGACGTAGCTTCAGCCCCTCCACCGATAAAAGAAATAGGGTGGTCCAGTATGACGGCCTTCTCGAACACTGAAACTTTTGTCTGAAACATTTTTGGATTTGATCAATAGTTTGAGTGCTATTGCTCTGTAACACTTTATGTGCCTCACCCTGTATATATATATATATATATATATATATACAGTACCGGACAAAAAAAAGTACGCACTAGTCGAAATTTCTTACCGCACTAAAATTTTCATAGCGGACTCAAAAATAAAGGTAATTGAATTTCCCACATGGCGTTTCAAAGAGGACAAGTTTACCTTTATTTTGCTTTTTTAGAAAGTTTTCTACGATTTTTTTTCGCCCCGGTGCGCACTTTTGAACGTAGCCATTTTTCGCCGATTTTTTGGCCGTCGAAAATTAAGTGCAAAGTTTGTGGAAAATTTTTTTCCTCGGTTTTTTCCATGAGAAACTTAAAAAGAATATCAAAACCGACATTTTTATTTTTTAGAAAGTCTCGTACGATTTTTTTTCGCCCTAGTATTGCATTTTTAGCTGAAAAAGACATGTTTTAGAAAAAAAAGGCGTAATCGAAGAACTATAGGGTTTCAGGGGAAATGTCAAGAGGATAAAAAGTTGCATGGGTTCACACTGGAGTCGTTAGAATTTTTTCACAATTTTTCTTGGACCTTTGGAGGAGAGTAGAGCAAAGCTTTAGTCGACTTCCTCCACGCAAGGGGGAGAAGTTAGTTTCGAGATTCGCAATTCAATAAAGCCTTGGCTGTGAGAAGCCACCGTGGAGTAACTCTACCATAATGGGACCGGGTGTTCGGAGCACATATAGGCAGAGTATAAACGTGACCTTTGTCAGGGTGCGGGCAACAATCGTATTTCCGAAGGAATTACTACCCGGCAACCCATGCAATATCGGCACGGATATTGTTCTGCGAAACATTGACTTCCGGTTGGGGTGAAGTCCCCCCCTCTAAACTTCTATTTAGTTTCTATCCAAATCGTACATACGTATGTGTACATGTACATATACATCATCATTATTATTTGCCTCAATATCTCATGTTTTTTTTTTCGAATTCTATGGTTATGAGTAAAACTTTTTTTTGTCGAAACAAACATTTTTTTTTCTACAGCTTGCCATTTTCGTAATTTTCAACATACAGAAAAAGTGTCTGGTCATACGGAAGTTTTTTTTTATTATACTAAAAGTACATTTAAAAATGTTTCATTTCAGACGACGTTAATTTTGGCGTCTGAAATGTGAAATCATCTTGACGGACGAAGATATTGGTAGAAAAATAAATAAAAATTTGGACGCGATTAGTAAATATATAAAATAATTTTCATTTTTCACAAATACATTATCGTTGTATGAGTGAATTACAAAAAAAAAAACGAATAAAAGAAATCAAAGAATGGCGGAGATATAAGTCGTCGAGTAGGATCCGCTTTTTCAAACTGGTGGACAAAATATCTCCAAATCTACTCATCCGATTTTGATGAAATTGATACCAGTTATGCTTTATAATATTATCTAGGATGTAGCGAAGGATTTTTTTGGTTGAATGCCACGTTAATTTTTTATTAATATTTAAAACTCAAAATTTGGTAAAAATAAAAGTTTTCTTTTAAACAGCTGTCATTTCTACAAAAAAATTTTTTAAATGTTTTCCCTATGATGCACTTTAGCTATTGTCTTTCTTTACAAGAATTTTTTTTTTCTAATCTTTCAGGCGATGCCTGACAGAGAAAAAAATTCTACCATCAAGCAAGCATCTTCCTAGACGACTTATATCTCCGCCATTTTTTTGTTTTTTTTTTATTTGTTCATAAAACTATAATGTATTTGTGAAAAAAAAAAAAAATTATACATTTAATTGGCGCGCCAAAATTTAAAAAAAGTTATACCTATTTTTCCGAGCGCCAAAGTGTCACGCCTTGAATTATAATAACTACAAAGTTTAACATTTTTCAATGAAAAAAAAAACTCAAACTTGGCAAGATTATGTATCAATTTTGTGTAAAATCCCGACTTCGTAATTCCAATACTCTGAACGGAAAAAATATGAAAAATTTACCTTTTTTTTAGGCATAGGAAACATTTTTTTAATATAAAGAATACTTATATTTTTTTTGCATAATAACTCTTGATCGATGAGTATCCTGAAATCCATTATTGCCTTATACAAGAATCAAATTTCCGTCATAGACGCGAGCCACGCCTCAGGCAGTGTAACTCATAATTACATATTATATGACAAATAAATGTATATCAATTGTTGATTAATACAAATGCTCGTGCTACGCCACATAATTATATACAACCGAAACAAATGTGTGCACTACACACACAGGCTGATGCACAAAGAGCCAAATTTCCGTGACATTATTGCAGTACCGAACAATTCTCGTTGTAGGAGAAGGTGGGGCAAAATGAGAAGGTGAGGCTCGGGGCAGAACGGAAAGTCAGCTCATATGTGTGACAAGCACATGTGTACGAGTCTACAGCAGCACCATTCGTTCGTTGTTAAGTCATCTCAATTGAGTCAGAGTAAACGAAACATGTCGTTGCGTGTTTTTGCGTTGTGGTTATCAAAAACAGTTTTTTCTTATAGTGTTAAGGGGTTACGTGGGTTTCGAAGTCAAAAAAGCATATTTTCTCTATTTTTTTAAATATAATATATAAATGATTTTATTCAAAATATTAAGCACATAAAAGAGCAACGGATTCAACAATATTTAAAAAAAGTTTCATCCAAAGATTTGGTAAATTCAGCCGGTGGGACCTGGTTTCCGGAGATTCCTAAAAAAACGTGTCTCCGTGGTGGTCAGGAAACTCATGATAGCTTTATCTGAAATTAAAAAACCAATTTTTTTCTGTTGGTAGATAAGTATAGCTCGTGATTGAACGAAGGATTTTTTTAAAAATTGAAATTTGAATTTTTGACAGAGTTGTATGCAAAATAGTTGAATTTTTGGTACAATTTACACTACGTATAGCCTTGTAAAATTGGTTGTAATCGAAAAAAAAACCTTCGTTCAATCACTAGTCAATGCTATCTTGAAGAAGTGTGCAAAATTTCAATAAGATCGGTGCATTAGGTTTTGAGAAATCGTGTCCACCGACTTCAAAAATAGTGTTTTGAGAAAAATACCTCCGTCACTCCTGGCCGGTCTTTCTCAACTGGGGGAATTCCCAAAGGCTCTCTCTCCTAGACTTTTATTCCGAATGACTTAAAACTTTGGGAGAATATTCTAGACATATTGTACTATTAGATATCAAATTTAAAAAAATGGATTTTTTGAAATTTTCAAACCCACGTAACCCCTTAAACATGTCAAATTTCGTGCCAAAAAAAGAATATTTGCAGGAAATTTTGCTGCGCTAATTTATATTTAAAAAAATCTGCAGCTGAAGCACACAGAAATCTTGTTGAGGCTTACAGCGACCATGCTCGGTGGGAAACAACACGCAGACATTGTTTCAGACGCTTCAAAAAGAATGATTTTGATGTTGAAGATAAAGAAGGCTCTGGCGCACCGAAGTTTCAAGACGAAGAATTGGAGGCATTACTTCATGAAGGCCAGACGATAGCTGAACTTGCAGAATCTTCAGGAGTTGATCACACAACAGTTTCGAAACGTTTGAAAGCATTGAGGAATGATTCAAAAGCAAGGACATTGGGTGCCGTACGAGTTGAAGCCGAGAGACGTCGAAGGGCGTCTCTTCACGTGTCAACAGATGCTTCAACGGCAGGAAAGGAAAGGTTTTCTGCATCGTATCGTGAGTGGCGATGGAAAAATGGATATACTGCGATAACCCTAAGCGTAGAAAATCGTGGGGTAAGCCCGGTCCTGCATCAACATCGTCGGCAAAGCTGAATATCCATGGTTCCAAGCTTCTGCTCTGCATTTGGTAGGATCAGCTTGATGTAGTTTATTATGAGCTGCTCAAACCGAACGAAACCATCACGGGAGATCGCTATCGACTACAATTGATGGTTGTTTGAGCCGAGCATTGAAGGAAAAACGGCCGCTATACGAGCAGAAGACACGACAATGTGATTTTGCAGCATGACAACGCTCGGGCCACATGTTGGAAAACTGGTGAAAACCTACTTGGAAACGCTTAAATGGGGAGTCCCACCCCATACGCCGTATTCACCAGACATTGCCCCTTCCGATTATCACTTGTTCCGATCGATGGCACATGGCCTGGCTGAGCAGCTCTCTCCATTCTTATGAAGATTCCAAAAAAACGGCTCTTCTCTTGGATAGCCTCAAAAGACCTGTTGTTTTTCCTACGTGGAAAATACTGCCAGAAAGATGGACAAAAGTAGTGGCTAGCGATGGACAATACTTTCAGCGTGATGTTTTTTTACTAACAGTTAAAAATAAATCATTAATTCCCGAAAAAAAACAGCGACAACTTATTCAACATCCCAATTCTTGCTATAGGGTGGCTTAATCCCTCGAGTATGCCATTTTAACCCACCTCAACCCTACGCCTCAGACGCGAGAGTACGAATGCTGGTCCATTAAGGGGGTTGTTATCGTCGGTGTACAAACCCTCTAACATGCAGGAGCGATCGCAGCAGTTCGAGGGGAATTATTGTCATTTCGAGTGATTCATTTCCAACCGCGATCAGAGTATTGTGACGGGTGGCAGCGCGACGATAGTCCATCAGTCTATTGTCAAAGCTTTCACGTGGCTCTGAATACGTGGCAGAGCCAGATTTGCGAAAGCTCCTCCGAGCAAAGTTACAATCCTAGGCGAGATGAACTTCATCCAGCTTTTGCATACCGCAGTGCCAATAGCGCACGCGTGAGGGTTGTTTTCCTCCCCGCTGTACGAAGTCTCACTTCCGTTGGCAAAAGAGAACGAGAACACGCGCCCGAGCCCGTCACATCGAGCATGGAAATACAATTACATCCCGACGACGATAGAATAACGCCTACGTGAGAGAGAATCGAAGATAGCGCGATTGGAGACGCGAGAAAGTGACAAGGAAAAGCGGGGGTGGAAACGACTGACGTAACGAGACGCTTGATTGTATAAGCTTGCGCCAGGATATTTCGTTAAATAAACAATATTAAATCGACAAATGTCGTTACTTTCTGTTTCGCGAGGAAAAGAGACCAAGAGAGAGTGGGGGAGGGGGGGGGGGGGTTTAGAACGACGCGGCAGAAAATAGTTGTGAAGCGATTTGTTCCTTTTTTAGCTGGAGGAACAAAAATCGATTCGGTAACTTCGATAGTGTCTGCTGGAGAACAAGTCGAATTATTGGGAGTACAAATAGGTCTCCGCCGTTTTTTATCAAAAATTGGGCATTTATTGTGAAAGAACGGTACTTTATGTTTTATTCAAAGTATTGTCCATCGCTAGCCACTACTTTTTGCCATCTTTCTGGCAGCATATGGATATCGCGTCGGAAGAATGCTTCATATTTTGAGGCTATCGACAAATCGACCCAATTTTTGGTATCTTCATATGATGTGCACTGCTGCTCAGACAGACCGTGCGTCATCGATCGAAATAAATGATAGTCAGAGGGAGCAATGTCTGGTGAATACGGCGGGTGGGGTGAAACTTTTCAATTGAGTGTTTCCAAGTAGGTTTTGATCGGCGCTGCAACATGTGGACGAGCATTATCATTCAGGAGAATAATTTTCGTCGTGTCTGGAGTAGTAGTGGGTGCGTTTTTCCTTGAGTGCTCGGCTCAATCTCATCAATTGTGTTCGGTAGAGAGCCCCAGTAATGGTTTCGTTCGGTTTGAGCAACTCATAATACACGACACCAAGCTGATCCCACCAAGTACACAACATGAGTTTTTTTTTCCATGAATATTCGGCTTGGCTGTCGATGTTGAAGCATGGCCAGGTGGTCCCCATGATTTCCTCTTCTTTGGGTTATCGTAGTGGATCCATTTTTCATCACCAGTGACTATACGATGCAAAAAACGCTTTCGCTCATGCCTGGCAAGCAGCATTTCGCATGTGCAAAAATCGGCGTTCAACGTTTCTCGGCTTCAGTTCATATGGAACCCAATTTCCTTGCCTTTGAATCTTTCCCAACGATTTCAAACGATGTTAAATTGCTTGTTGAGTCACTCCTAATGTAAGTGCAAGTTCTTCTTGCGTTTGGCACGAATCTCCCTCCAATAATGCTTCCAATTCCGCGTCTTCGTACACTTTCGGCCTTCCGCTACGTTCTTTGTCTTCGACGTCAAACGCACCGTTCTTAAACTTTTGAAACCACTCACGACAACTTCTCTCACTTAAGGCAGCTTCACCATATGCTTCTACAAGCAATCGATGCGCCAATCAGTTGCAGATTTCTTCAGAATGAAAAAATAAATCAAAAGTTCCCGCAAATGACGCTCATTCGGCTCAAAACTCGACATTTTCGCACGAAAAAGATTACGTGATGCTGATACAAAATCGCTAATATTTCAAGGTTATGGTCTTGCCAGATGTCCAACCTTACGTTATGACGTTTTACATCTGACAATTCCAACCATAACCTCCTGACGAGGCCATCTTTTGTCAAACGGCGTAGACTTATTTGTACTCCCAATAATAAATCTCGCGATTGCGAGAAAAATTATGTTTGATGAAGAAAAGAAAATTCAATTGGATCTCGACCCAAACTGAGATAGTGAATTTTAACTCGAATAATTAAAAAAAAAAGCATCATTGTTGAAGCTAAAACGTTTCGTCGTTTTCATCGAACCTAAGAAAATTTCTGTACTTGACTCTAATGGAATATTAAACGTTTATTTGTTGTTTCTGTTGGACGGAAAAAAATCATTTGGACTGACTGAACATGCCACTGGAATATGCCAACGATTTATTGATCGTCGGGAATAAGATGCAAATACGAATAATAAAAAGTGTGTTTATCACACGTGGAATAATAATTAAAATAAAATTAAGAGAGAGAAGTGGCCGAGAGGACGAGGTCTCTTCCAATTCGTTATGATCACATTTCTCGAATCTCAAATGTATCGTCGTATCCCCACACACACACACACACACAGCTGTTCAATGGCGCTCATTCGCAATATCGGAAGGGAACATCATTCGTCGAATAAAAATGAAATAAACGGAGGAGAGAAAGAGATATATATATGTTGTAATAAGTGGCACCTGATTGCGAGTCGATCGGCGTGATCACCGTTATAATATCGGGATGCCACAGGTGATATTGATAAGTCTTACGATGTATTTATGGGTATATGCGTACACGTGTACACGCTTTATCGATAGGCGAGGCGTCCTTTATCGATAGGCGAGGCGTCCTTTATCGATAGGATAGGCGAGATAGATCGCGGCGAGGATTGACACTAATGCTAGAAACTCGAAAATCTCTCTCTCTCTCTCTCTCTCTCTCTCTCTCTCTCTCTCTCTCTCTCTCTCTCTCTCTCTCTCTCTCTCTCTCTCTCTCTCTCTTTCTTACGCGCGCGCGTTGACGCAGCTACCGTACGGACCGGTATGACGAAAAGAATGTTTCACGATATTTCTCGCTATATTCATGGAGGAAACTGTTACGCGCTCGCGTCAGAAGACACGTATGTGTCCACGCGGGGGACCACCACAATTCCGAATTGATCAACAGTCGTAAACATGTTCGACGAAAGATCGACAAACGAGCGTTTACCACATCTAAATGAAGTTTTATTGAGCGGGCCTCTCTCTCCCTCTCCCTCCCCCCCCCCCCTCTCTCTCTCTCTGTATATATATATATATATATATATATATATATATATATATATAAATACGTGAAACTCAAGCATTTTTTTAAATGTTTTTTTCTTCGCGGCAAATCCATTGGAGCTCGAATCCCAAATTCATCAGGTCCGCGTTTAAACGAGCCTACGACTTTAATCGCATTTCACATCGTCACCGAGAAAGAAAATTAAAAATGCCATTCATTCTGAAGATTTGTTTCGAGGACAATGATTCTTTCAAAAATTGTCTTGTTGATTCGATAAAAAAAAAAAAGAATTCAAGCAAAAAATAATGTTCTTTTAAATTAAAGATCGAAAGAAATAAAAAAAACAATCTAGATATAAATTTTGTTCGTGTTAATTATTCTTATACTATTAATCCACATGCGAGGTGTATTTTTTTTTTTATCACATTCTACATCGTCACCGAGAAAGAAAATTAAAAATACACATTAATTCTGAACATTGATTTCAAGGACAATGATTTTTTCAAAAACTGTCTTGTTGATTCGTTTCAGTACCATAAAAAAAACAGAAGCAAGAATGAATGCTCTTTTAAATTAAAGATCGAAGGGTATAAAGGGTATAAGATTGTTATCTGGATATTAATTTTATTCGTGTTAATTATTCTTATACGAGTAATCTACATTCGAGGTGTGTTTGTTTTTTTATAATTATTATCACATTTCACATCGTCATCGAGAAAGAAAATGTCCAATCGCATTCATTCGGAAACTTTGTTTTCGAGGACAATGACTTTTTTCTAACATTTTGGATTTTGTTTTTTATTAATTTTTAAACATAACATTGTGGTAAGAATCCAAATTTTTTTGTTCAACACCTCTCATTTCTACAAAAAAAAAATCTTAAAATTTTTTCCTGATGCTACACGTCGACTTTTAACTTTTTTTTCCAAGAAATTTATATTTTTTATTTTTTAGACGATGCCCAACAGAGAAAAAATTTCTACCGACGACTTATATATCTGCCATGTTTTTATTTAAGCTTTTCTTCTATTTTTTTAAATAAAACGATAATATATTTGTGAAAAATAAAAATTATTTTATATATTTAATAGAAGCGACATATTGAAAGTTTTTTTATACCTATTTTTCAGAGCGCCACTGTGGTTTAACGCCTTAAAATCACTTTCCCCCATCATTATTTATATATATATATATATATATTTTTTTACATAATAAAGCACAGAATCCACGATTCGATAAGAATCATTTACAAACCGGCAGCTCATAATTACACCTGAATAACTGCCACCATCCAGTTAGTGTGTCTGCCGACGTCGTGTTTAAAATTCGTTGAAATTCGTGAAATAAAAAAAATAAAACAAAGAAGAAAAGATTATATACGCAAAAATTCTTCGATTCGTAGGAAATTGGTATGTCGACGATAATATTACGAGAGGAGTAGGAGATGAGAGAACAAGTGGGTCTCCGCGGTAATATTGCGAGGGCCTGTGTCATCCTGCACACACACACACACACACATATACAAGGTGTCCTAGGACGGAATGTCATCCCTAAAATGGGGGGTTGAGGGTGAAATTCTGAGTCGATTGATATAAGCATGTATGGTTCCCAGATCAACCCCTGAATTATTATTAATTTTTAAAGACGGACCAATCAGGCGCGCCCGATGAGCGGGCTCACGTCAGTGAGCGATACGCGTGGTGCCTGGCGGAGCACCGCTCCGCCAGGCAACTACACGCTTGATTGGCCCGTCTTTAAAAATTAATAATAATTCAGGGGTTGATCTGGGAACCATACATGCTTATATCAATCGACTCAGAATTTCACCCCCAATCCCCCATTTCAGGGATGACATTCCGTCTTGGGACACCCTGTATATATATATATATACTCGCGCAAGAGACAAACGACGCGAGGCAATAAGTACGATACCCGAGAGCGAGGGAGATCAAGACGAAAGAAGAGAAGATGGAATTTATGGTCAACGATGGGCTCGAAAATAAAAATAAAAAAAGAAAAGAAAAATTAAAAAATAAAATAAACGTATACGCGCGCATATATTTATTTATGGGGCGCTACTAATGCGGAATATAACGCGAGTTCGGAGCGGTTATAGCGGTGAGAGTGGCCTATGTTCTGCGGCACCGAAATGGGAGAAGTGATCTATAGGTACTATATGTATATATACATATATATATGTATAGGGAGAGATGATTCCGACCATCCTCATAGTAGCTAATTGTCCCCATACTCAACATAACGTAAACCATAATCGCTTCGAAATCGCACCTTCGCATAAATGTTGGCACATTCAAATAATAGTCGTTCTAAGGGCCGTGCTCTTGCCAAAATCAACGATCTGTTTGAGGCCTTAAAAACATTTGAAAAAAATGTATCATTTGTTTTTGTTAAAACATCATACATTTTTTCGAAAAAAAAATATTTATACATATTTATTTACGTAGAAAAAATATTCATACATTTTCATTTATGTATAAAAAGTATTTATACATTTTTATTGATGTGTACAAAATATTTATTAATTTTTATTTATGTGTAAAAAATATTTATACATTTTTATTTATGTATAAAATATATTTATACATCTTTATTTAATTATTAATTTTTTTTTGGAAAAAAATGTGTAATAGTTTTTTTCAACCGTGATACATTTTTTTCAATGCAACATTTTTCTTTTTAAAGAAGATATACATTTTTTGTGGAAAAAAATATACACTTTTTAAAAAATATATATATACATATATAATATATATTTAAAAAATGATAGGTACATTTTTTCATTACCTTGAACGATTTCTAAACATCCCAATAATGACATGGAAAAGTTATTTTAGATGGGCCCATCTTAAAGACTTCATGTAGAAAAATGTTTTTCCTAGGCATGAATGTAAAAATCACCAGGAGATACCGATCCGTATCAGCTGGAGACGCTGGACGTTTTCTGAAATCATTTATTCAAGGATCTGAGAAACGATTAGGTAAAAATTTTTGCACGGGTCCTACAATTTTTGCACGGGTCCTACAATTTTCAGTCGATTTACTTAAAGTTCCAATTGTAGCTTCCTAGATCACTTCCCTAGTTACGTAAACACGAGTTTAACGATCGATTAAAAGTAACGATTTTTATGAACAAATTAATGTCGTTTTTCTCAGTCGAAAATGCGACGTTTTTTTCTCAAAATGATGCGAAATTTACGAAAATCAGGATTTTCTAATAATCGTGTATATTTCGCTAGCAAAACTCGTGTTCTGCTAGTTCATGTAGGTTAGGAAAAAAAATATTGTTCTAGCTGCTAATTTGCCTCTCCACCGAGAGCCTAAAAAAAGGCGTTTTTTTTTCTACCAGCCACTGGGCCTTCATCACGTATGTTTTCGAAAATAAAAAAAATTGATTCGAGTACCTCCAGGTATGGCAAATAAACCCTGCAATCCTAATATCGATTAAGGCCTGATATACGCGAAAAATTTCAAAATTTTTCATTTTTTTTTAAATTTTTTATTCCATTAGCTTGAACGGTTAGGAATATTTTAAGCTTTACAGAATTGAAAAAATCGCAGGATGCTATTAAATAAGGTAAGATTGCATTTATAATAGATACCGCGCGGCGCGCCCGACCGCCAACTTCAAAGCCGTTTTTCCACGATTCACTTTTTTGAACCTTGTGAAAGTTCTAACTCTTGAACGAAGGTTCAGATCGCTTTGAAATTTTTACAACATATTCTTAGTATCATAACCTATCGCGTGAACCACAGAAACAAAAATTTCAATGACACAAAAAAATATAAAAAATAAAATACCGACAAAAAATTGAGAAAAAAAATTTTAAGTTTCGAATTTGTACTATAATAATTTTTATTAAATAATATTGTTGGTTCACACTGAAGATACATTCATTATGCAATTATAAATATGTTCATTTTTTTTCAGACACCCACATCGATGCCGAGAACTTTCACCATCACGCGCGTGCAAAAAAAAAATACATTGCTTTATTATGTTATATCTCCGCCATTTGTTAATATTTCTGATTTTTTTTTTACATATACTTAACCATGTGCATAATGATCTGTAAAAAAAAATTTTGTGAATATATGCGTCATTTTTTTTTAACCGCGTCTAGAAAAGTACTTTCGAAAATCGGCAAAATCGCGTATAAAAGGCCTTAATATAGTAAGTACAAAAAAGTAAGAACAAAATCGGCGAAATCGCGTATATAAGGCCTTAATATAGTAGTATTTTAAAAAAAAAACCTTATTTTCCGAACCTTCTCAAGGTATAAGAATCCTCAAAAAATTGCGTAAATATCACGGCTTGAAAGTATCCTTGCCCCGTACATATATAGTGGAATATAATAGAATTGACGTGTTGGAAACGAAACGAGAGGGCCGCCGACAGAGTGTACGAGAGATAGCCGTAAAAAGGAGCAAAAAAGGGGTATGCAGTACGAGAGGAGTGAAGCGAAAAAAAGTACTCTCAAAGAGAAGAAGCGACCTAAGGCGAAAGAGGCCAAAGCCTACGAGAGTAAAAGAGAGAAAGATCGAGGAAGAGACAATACCAGGCTGAATTGAATGAATGAATACGCTGATGAATGCTCACAATAGAAGAAAAGGCAGCATTCGCCTGGCACAATGGGGCGACAAAAACTCTCCCCGTGTTCTCTTCCCGTATTTATGCTCCCCCTTTTTCCTGCCACGGGCCCGGATCTAGAAAACGCGACTAAACTAATAGCTATTGTCCCAACGATATGCTGTCGACCCAACGCGAGCTCTTTTCGCGGCCTCGTACTTTTATCTATATATATATATATATATATATATATATATATATATATATATATATATATATATATATATATATATTTATGGTGACCGAGGAAGCCGGCAAAACGAAACGGTCGACGAACTCGCTTCGCTCTTCGAATTACGATGAGCGAGTAATTTATTTGCCTCCTCGCTAATCGTTACAATCCCACGATACTAATTGTCGTTGGGGTCAAAGATCTTGATGACAAAGTCGCGTTTTTTTTGGCTTTAGCTTGAGAATGTACAAGCTCGAGGTTGCGTCGAGGCGTTTAGGGCAAGCAAAAGTTTAGCAAAACGATATTTTCGTAATCATAGTTTTGGACACTTCTAGATCGGGTTGATCAACAGACGTAGGGTTGGGAAAGGCGTGCTGAGCAGGTTTGCAATTATCGCTCGGTAAATCCTTAAAGCGGGCTACCACTTTAGGAGACCGAAAATTAGATGACTTTTTGCATTTTTTTTTATTGTATAAAAAAACGGAAACTTCCGCAACTCTGACAATAATTTATTCATATTTTCATACATCTATGGTAATTTTTTTCAAGTTATTTCATGCATTAATTAAGGTGTAATACGCTGTGTCCCTTGGCGTGTCATCATCGTCGTTGTCGATTTGCGGGAATTGTGCAGCTCGCAATTCGCATCTGAAATAGTCCAATAAATTTGTATATATTCTTGAGATGTTTTTTAAGAACATGAACCTAAATTTTGAAAAAAAAGATCGAGAATTCAATGTTGGAACGTGTTTGAAAAAAAAATGATCGATTTTTAGCATTTTTTCCCGCCATTTTGCAGTAATAAATATGTTTTAAACAATCTAATCTTTCCAACTTTAGGTTCATGTTTTAATAAATTATATTATGTTAATGTGTTCCAAATTTGAAGATGATTCATCAATTAGTTTTTGAGTTATGATTCCCGCAAATTGAAAAAAATGTCGTTTCGAGAAAAACACGTTTAAAGTTTCACGAACGAAGAACTCGAAGTCAAATGTGTTTAATCAAATGATAAAGTGTCTTACCGATTAATCAGCGATTCCAGCACCATAGAGCAGTCCTTCCTCTTCCTCATGCAACTCATTTGAAGCTTGCATTTCCTCTTTACGAGCTTTTCGAGCTTCTTTTGTCTCTAATAAACTTTTTCTATTTTGCCGAGCCACGCGCATCTGATCCATTTGCTCGGCATATCCGTAGCTCTGCCTGCCAACTACGATTTGTAGTTCGTTCATAACCATGAGTAGGGCTGAATTTCCTTCATTGAATAAAATAGCAGCAAGAAATACCGCTACCTCGATTATTTTGTACCCAGAATGGAGATGTTTTGGAGATAATCGCCAAACGGTCGAGTTTAGGTTTGTTTGGGTTATGAAAACCCAAACAAACCCAAACAAACTACCTAACTGAGCGCTCGTGGATACCTGAGCGCGCTTGGGAGTCGAGCGGAGAGTCTTTATCATTTATATACGTACCGTTAGAAGGAATCCGAATATCGTTTTGAAATTTTCCGAGTGTATTCTTAAGATATTTTCCTAACGATTTATGAAATTAAAAAAATGGATTTTTTGAAGCATCTAAAGTGGTTGCCCGACTTAAGGGGCCAGTCCACTTTGGAGCCACGAAAAAAAGGCTATTTTCGCGATTTTTTTCTGAGGATTTTATAAAAGATATGAATATAAAAGTTGTTAGGCTTGATAAATAAAGTCTTGAAATACATTTAAAAAAAATTTAATTCATTTTTATTAATTTTTAAGTACAAAAACTATAGTTTAACGTAACGCCTCAAAAATAGATGAGCTAGGTAGCTCCATCACAACTCGGCAACGGCTTGTCTGAAACAAAAAAATCAAAGTCCATTAGATTCAGTATGATACCAGCTACAAAATGACCCTCGGATATAAAGTTTTATCAAAAAATAAAACAATGGCAGATGAATAACGAAAAAAGTAAAAAAAAAACGCGTTTTTTTCGCAGTTTTTCGCAAAAAAAAGAGTAAAAATCTACATTTTAAAACCATCGAGGGTCATCTTGTTGCGAATCATGTTTACAATAGTTGGTTCAAATTTCAAGAGAATCGGTTTATTAGTTTTAGAGATACGATGGAGCTAGATTTTGAAAACGTTGTTTCGAGAAAAACGCGTTTGAAGTTTATACTATGAAAAACTCTTACCTAAACTCAATAGGCAATTCCTGCACCGTACAAAATCCCTTCTGATTGCTCATCATCGTCGATTTCTTCAAGTCTTGCTTGCTTTCGTGTGGTTCTGGTCTCGTTTTGAGCACTTAGAACTGCGGCAGTTTGCAGAGCGAACACGCTCAGGTAGACGAAATGAGGTCCTGACGTTCAGGTAAAAAAAAAATACTTAGAGAACTCGGATTTTCATAAAATTTTGACACAATATTTCTGAATGTATGTACTTTCGAAAACAGTAAAAAAAAAACGATTTTTTGAAATGTTCAAAGTGGACTGTCCCCTTAAGATATTTTGCTAACGATTTATGAAATAAAAAGAAAATGGATTTTTTGAAGCATCTAAAGTGGTTGCCCGCCTTAAGTGGCTCATGGAACGACAATTCATTTTTCTTATCCGTCTTTCATCCTGGCACAAATTTTCTCCGTTGTTATCAATGTATTTTGACAATATGAAAATTCAGCAATCTTCAATAGAAAATGAATATTTCGATCACAGCCTCAATTGGATCTTCATCAAATCTTGGTCCAAATACTTCACAGTGAAACTTGCTCATTTTACAGAGAAAAGCGTATCGCCAGACTCATAGGGAAGCTTATAAAATGAAAAAAAAAAAAAAAAAAAAAAATACTCGAAAAGTAGATCGTTCGAGGCATTCGTTCACGGAGAGAATTAAAAAGTAATTTTTGTCGTGAATTTCACGGTAAAAATTACCGTGATATATTTCAATGTGGTAACAAGTGAGAAAAGCATAATAATTCGTATGCGACAAGTTTTTTGTTAACTCACGTTACAGAAAATTTCAAATACGTTGCTAAAATTTTACTATACAAGAAGGGTAGCGCGCACGATAATTTTTACCGAGAGCACAATACATTTTCCTATAACACTCATTACATTTTATAACAAATCTTAAAATAACTGTTATAAAGACGATACTTTTTTTATAGACATTTTTGAAAGGCATAAAATAATAAAATGCACAGTAAAATTTCGCTGATATTATATATTTTTTAAATTTAAGTTTTGCGTATTTTGTTTCACATGAAAATTTACTAGAAAATCTGGTAAAATTTTCTATCTGAAGAAGAAATTTTATTTTATTTTCGTGAAAATCTGTGTTTTACTCAGTAATAATAAGCGAAGTTTCAGGATTGTCATCTGATTACCGTTACTGCACGGTAATTTTTAACATTTAATTCTCTGCGTGTTTGTAAAGGGCTCAAATCATAAAGTTTATCGAAAATCTTACGATCTCTAAACGAGTATCCGAGCTTCGATTTCTCCGCAACTATGCAAGAAAAAATAAATAAAAAAATGTAAATAACGCCTTAAATCATCCGTACATCCCGTATATTATTTGAAGCTCAGCGGCATGTTTTTTTTTCTTCCTCCATTCTCCTATAGTTATTTTTTTCTCCGCCGGCATAAGCGGAATTCTTGATCAATGTTCGTTAATGGTCTTTCGTCTACGAATACAACGGGCGGCGTGTCGCGAGACTCTCTTCATCGATAGGGCCTTCGACGACGAAGGGCGTAACGGCGAATGCTCGTGGCACCGGTTTGACAGCCGTTCGAACGTCAAACGCGTATCTGTCATTGAATTATTACGAAAGGGTCTTCCACGCTTTTGTTAATGAGCAATAAATTTCACGTTCTCTCATGAGAACGGACACACTTTTCAGCGCACGGTCTCTTCCAATACTCTCTCGTTTAATTCTTCTTCGCTTCTCTTCGAGCCCGAGTTAACACTCCATTTTTATCGGAAACCCGATAAATTGTCGTTTTATCGATGTCCTTTCGTTTTACAATAGCCGACGAAAAGAAGGAAAATGCGTGGTGAAGGGCTTTCCGAATGACTATTGGAAAGTTATCTGGTGGCGGCTTCTTAATTTTCTAGCATCAGGATAAATGGGAAAAGGAAAATGTTCGATGGGATTTTCTAGATAAAAAAAAAAGACTGTAGAATTTTTCATACGTTTGGAACGCTTGGGAAAAAAAAAGAAAACGTCACCATGAATTTTTGAAAGTTTCTTCGTGTTCAAACAACGTGGAAAATGTAGACAAACTTTTGGAAAATTCAGTGATGAAAAAGTCGTACCTTCTTATAGGCAAGAAAAATGGATCGACCCTTTAACGGACTTTATTGTAATTTATTTCATTAAAGAACTTTATTAAAGAACTTTATTGAATTGATTTAGGTTACAGCCTTGATGAAAAGTATTAGGCACATTATTTTAATATTTACACCTCTCCCACCCATTAAAACATCTTTGTTTCGAAGTAACGACAATAAATTAATTAGACAAATCGTTTAGTGAAAATTGAGTAGTTAAAAAAGGCAAATTTAATGGGTGTCATATCAATTGTACCTTTTGGCAAAACCCTTAAGGGTAATTTAAACCTCAAAGATCGTGTGCCAATAAAATGGAATCACAGTTAATTGAGAATACGTATTTCGGAAAAGATCAATTTCTAAATATTTGTTCGGAAAAGAGAATTATTGGCGCTTTTTTGAAAAAAAGGGCCAGTAAATTTGAAAAAAGGGAGGATGAAGGAGCGTTTCGGTAGATCGCACCCCTCGCTAGCAGGGCAAAGCGCTAATGTGAATACGCGAGGGATTTGTATACCTGTGTTTGTGTGTGCGTGTACAAGTTTCTGTCAAACCCATCAATATTATATTCAGCCGTCGTCGAAGGCGCCGAAAACAAATCACATTAGTTTTTTTTCTTCTCCTCCGTCCTAGTCGGCTGTTGAGGAACTTTAACAATTTGCATGAGATTACCCGGGGAATCCTTTGCCCGGGCAAAAACATGCGACGCGAGATGTTCGACGAGAGGAAGAGAGGGAGAGAGAGAGAGAGAGAGAGAGAGAGAGAGAGAGAGAGACAGAGAGAGAGAGAGGCCGGTTCTTTGACAAGATTTGAATAAATACTTTTTCAAGCGTCACACCGTTCTTCGGATCGCCCGTCGCGCCCTCTATTCTCGAAAGCAGGTCTCTTTCCATCTTATCCTCGTAGTTCGTCGATTGACGAGACGCGATTCAACCCCCGTCTTATTACAAGGCTCACTTTTTTTCCCGCGTGCTTATGGCCCGCCATTAAGTCCTTAGGCCAATCTGGGATTTTCCAAAAATCGTTTTTTTTTTGTTTGTTAAAAATGTACCTTAGTACCTATAAAATGATATTCCAAGTGGATTATGGGAGTACTCGATTTTCGAATTCTAGCGCAACCCCTCTTCATTCATGTCGTGACTTTCTACTACTTTTCTACTAACTTTAAGGGGCCAGTCCACTTTGAACATTTCAAAAAATCGATTTTTTTTTACTGTTTTCGAAAGTACATACATTCAGAAATATTGTGTCAAAATTTTATGAAAATCCGAGCTCTCAAAGTATTTTTTTCGGGCGTCAAACTCGGCCCGATCGCCATCGGATTCGCCGACAATCGCGATGACGAGGGTGTTCGCTCTGCAAACCGCCGCAGTTCTGAGTGCTCAAAACGAGACCAGAACCAAACGAAAGCAAGCAAGACTTGAAGAAATCGACGATGATGAGCAATCAGAAGGGATTTTGTACGGTGCAGGAATTGCCGATTGAGTTTAGGTAAGAGTTTTTCATAGTATAACACTTCAAACGCGTTTTTCTCGAAACAACGTTTTCAAAATCTAGCTCCATCGTATCTCTAAAACTAATAAACCGATTCTCTTGAAATTTGAACCACATATTGTAAACATGATTCGCAACAAGATGACCCTCGATGGTTTTAAAATTTTGATTTTTACTCTTTTTATTTTTGCGAAAGACTGCGAAAAAAACGCGTTTTTTTTACTTTTTTCGTTTTTCATCTGCCATTTTTTTATTTTTTGATAAAACTTTATATCCGCGGGTCATTTTGTAGCTGGTGTCATACTGAATCTAATGGACTTTGATTTTTTTGTTTCAGACAAGCCGTTGCCGAGTTGTGATGGAGCTACCTAGCCCACCTATTTTTGAGGCGTTACGTTAAACTATAGTTTTTGTACTTAAAAATGAATAAAAATGAATGAAAATTTTTTTTAACGTATTTCAAGACTTTATTTATCAAGCCCAACAATTTTTATATTCATATCTTTTATAAAATCTTCAAAAAAAAATCGCGAAAATAGCCTTCTTTCGGGGCTCCAAAGTGGACTGGTCCCTTAAACGGGTTTATCTCAAAACTACATTTTTAAAATTGGCCGGACTCATAACTCAAACAAATTTCAACCGATTCACTTGAAATTTTAATTGAATGTTTAGAATTATATTTTCTAAGGCCCTACATAGGATTTTTTTATTATATTGCAAAGTTCCTTTTTTTTAAAGAATTTTCTGACGATTTTCTCTTGGCATTTTATACTTTTTGTTTTAGAAATGTCTCATTTTGACAAAAAACAATATATCAAAAAAATCCTACGTACTTCCATAGCTATTCTTATATATAATCGAAAAAACTTTAGTGTCTCATCATAACTGAAAAATTATAGGAGCTGTTGGTCCGGCCGATGACCTTCCAGAAATAAAGGCTTCATCGGAAAAATGCTGCACAGTCGCCATTTTGACATGTATCGCTGTGAAAAAATAATTTTGTATAATCAATTACGTGTATACTAAAACCCCTATTTTGTAATTCCGATTTATTTGATGGTTTCGCTGAAAAAAAAAAATCACAAAATATGCCCTTTTTTGGCCTCTTAATTTTTTTCCCTATGCTACACTTTAGCTATTACCTTTCCTTACAAGACTTTTTTTTTATTTTCAAACGATGCCCGGTAAAGAAGAAAGTTCCACCATCGGCAAGGATTTTCAAAAGAGGGTGCTACTAGACGACTTATATCTCTGCCATTCAATTTTTTTTTAATTTGTTTTTTTTTTTATTTGTTCATAAAACTATAATGTATTTGTGAAAAATAAAAATGATTTTATACATTTAATAGTCGCTTAAAATTTTAAATTAATTTTTACATCTATTTTTCCGAGCGCCAAGGTGGTGTAAAGTCTCAAAGCAGGCAATTTTTCTGAACTTCTTTGGCCCTTTTCGGTTCCGAGACACAAAGTTCCATTTGGAATACATTGCGGTACAAAATTGCACGATGACATTTTTTGTACAAATGTCTATATGAATTGAAGGCTTGCTTTCGTTTTTTTTCACTGAATTTTGATTTTTCAAGGCATGTCGATTTTTGAACGTTCAATGAAGGTCCTGGTCCGAAGGGTGTTTGGAAGGGAGTACGGACCTAAGGGAGCAATTGACCGGAAGGTCACACCGATCGGGGCTCTCGTGAGGGAAACCCCAAACGTTTTGTCCTCACGACAAGGTCAACAAGATAAATAAAGCTCATTTCACTTGGTACTTGACCGTTGTGATGTGCTTGTCACGTGCGTTACGACAATATTTGCCGATTAGCTCCTCTCTCTCTCTCTCTCTCTCTCTCTCTCTCTCTCTCTCTCTCTCTCTCTCTCTCTCTCTCTCTCTCTCTCTCTCTCACTCTCTCTGCGTTTTCCTTTCTAGCCCGCTTCCTTGCCCTTCCTTCCTGTGCCAAGAGCGCAAGGTGCAAAGTCCTTTCCCGGACTTCCTGTATGCGACCCACCGATTGTCCTGCTCACATGCCATTGACATTTCTACTTCCTCGGGCATGTCATTATTTGTTCATGTCAAAGAAATTACTCGTCTGAATTTTTTTCCGTAGACCAAGAATCCCAAAACGCCAAGAGATTTTTCTTCAATAATATACAATCGGATTTTCTTTCGAAAATCCTTGCCGATGGTGGATTTTTTTTCTCCGTTAGGCATCGTCGGAAAAAGTTCAATAAAAAAAAACTTGTAAAAAAAGATAATAGCTAGAGTGAATAGGGATTTTTTAAAATAATTTATCTAATTTATACACAAAATCGAAATAGCGTAGGGATTTTTTTAAAATATTTTTTTGTATAAATGACAGCTGTTTGAAAAAAAAACGGATATTTATTAAAATGTTGAGTTAAAAAAATGAATAAAAAATAATAATCCCGCGTGATTGCAACACTCGCTTTCGGCTCGTGCTGCAAACTCACACTCGTTAGAAAAAGTTTTTTTTTCGTCCTAGTATCATAATGTATTATTTATACCTATTTTTCTGAGCGCCAAGTTGGTGTAACGCCTTAAAGTGAAAAAATAAAAAATAAATACTTAATAAAATTGATAAAAGCAAATCAGACTATAACAAAAGCACGAAGAAGGGAATATTGGTAAAGCGATCAGTGTGTCCAGTTACATTTGCGCCATTGGAACCCTATTGAACCGAGGCCATTGCACATACACGTACGCGATGTTGAATGATGTCCGGCAAATTGCATTGTATATAAGATACGTATATAATTAAGCGAGATACGGAAGGCGAACAGGCATATACGCTGCAACAAAAGAAGAAATGCTGCAACAACGCCGGTCGAGGGAAGTGCGATGATGAACAGCGTATAATAAACGTTCGTATGAAAATTCGTTTGGATAACAGTTAAAAAAATAAAATAAGAAAATAATGGTAGTAAGAAGAGAAAAATCCAGGAACAATTATCTCACCCTTGTGATTATTATTGCAATTAATATCGGCAGTATGGAATATAGGCGGTGTTCTCTCCCTCCTCTCTCACTCTCTCTCTCTCATAAGATTCTCTCACACTTCCGTTTCTCGACGCAGCTCACTTTATCGTTATCGACCGTATAAATATTAAATACCGCCCTACCGCTTGATATTGTAATTATCCTGGTTATAAATTGGTTGTCACGTTTCTCTTCTATCTTTCTCCTCGCCCTCAGCCTCTTTTCCATTTGCGGTGTTTTTTTTTTTCATTCGTTCTGCTTTTTCATTCGGATGTGTAATATACGTATATACACCCGCATATTTATATTCATCGTTTAAGCTTGGTTGTGGTGAATGCGTAGATCAGCGAGGTTCCCGTTACGTACCCCAACCTCACGTAAGTCTCTCTCTCTCTCTCTCTCTCTCTCTCTCTCTCTCTCTCTCTCTCTCTCTCTCTCTCTCTCTCGGCATTTTGCAATAATAAATATGTTTTAAACAATCTCATCTTTCCAACTTTAGGTTCATGTTTTAATAAATTATATTATGTAAACGTGTTCCAAATTTGGAGATGATCCATCAATTAGTTTTTGAGTTATGATTCCCGCAAGTTGAAAAAATGTCGTTTCGAAAAAAACGTTTAAAGTTTCACAAACGAAAAGATCGAAGTCAAATGTGTTTAATCAAATGATAAAGTGTTTTACCGATTAATCAGCGATTCCAGCACCATACAGCATTCCTTTATCTTACTCATGCAACTCATTTGAAGCTTGCATTTCCTCTTTAGAGCTTTTCGAGCTTCTCTTTTGTCTCTAATAAACTTTTTCTATTTTGCCGAGCCACGCGCATCTGATCCATTTGCTCGGCATATATCCGTAGCTCTGTCTGCCAACTCTACGATTTCTAGTTCATTCGTAACCATGGGTAGGGCTGAATTTCCTTCATTTAATAAAATTGCAGCAAGAAATTCCGCTACCTCGATTATTTTGTACCCAGAATGGAGATGTTATGGAGCTAATCGCCAAACGGTCGAGTTTGGGTTCGTTTGGGTTATGAAAACCCAAACAAACGACCTAACTGAGCGCTCGTGGATACCTGAGCGCGCTTGGGAGTCGAGCGAAGAGTCTTTATCATTTATATACACACCGTTAGAAGGAATCCGAATATCGTTTTGAAATTTTCAGGGTGTATTCTTAAGATATATTGCTAACGATTTGTGAAATCAAAAAAATTGATTTTTTGAAGCATCTAAAGTGGTTGCCCGCCTTAATAGTTCCGGGTTAGGATCCTGGCTGGAATACGATTTGCGAGCGTTACATTTCGCTCCCGGATCCAATCCGATATTCGACTGGATCCCGATTGAGAAACCATGATCCTAGTCCGAATCAGACTTTATCCATGACAATATTTCTGCACGGGTTGTCAAAGATTAGTACCTCTATGTTCGCCACAAAAAATTGGCGCGCAATTTAAAATGTTAGGTCACTTTGGGACACCCTTTAGAATAAAGTCTTCCAATTTAATTCTCTTCACTGCATTCATTATATTCGTTAAAAAAAATTCTTAATATTAGCCTTTTTTTCGAATGGCTTTAACCCTTAAGAAATGAAATGTGGCAAAGGAGCAGGAGGGTCTCACATCCACGTAGTATCCGAGTAGCAAGATAGAAGAGAGAGAGAGCGAGAGAGAGAGGGGGGGGAGAGAGAGAGAGAGAGAGAGAGAGAGAGAGAGAGAGAGAGAGAGAGAGAGAGAGAGAGAGAGAGAGAGAGAGAGAGAGAGAGAGAGAGAGAGAGAGAGAGAGAGAGAGAGAGAGAGAGAGAAAATTCCAACGGTAAACGGTTTCGAGCTAGGAGCGTAGAGGCCGCAGGGCAATCACGAGAAGAGTTAACAATGTTTTATTGTTGCATCAGGATTTTCTCGCGACGTTTCGTACAACCCCCGTCCACTACTGCATCGCTCAGACACTTTACCCGTGAGCATTATACACGCTATGCGTTAAGCTTATCATAACGGTATATGTACTCACATATATATATATATATTTAGTCCACGCTGCAAACCCCGCTGCATTGAACCTCCGATAATGTGCTCACACATAGGCGAGTAGGGACATATATGGGAGAATACATTTTGAACTGTGTTTACGTTACGTTGGCTATCAGCAATTTTGGCTGCTTCAGGGACGACTCTTGAAGTCGAATGTCTTCAAAATTTCCTTTTGCACGTATATACGAGTATATATATATATACATATATATATCCGCGTATGTCCACGTACATAATCACAGGTACGCTCAATGTCAGAGTGGTTTAGAGTGTGGTGCATCGACCGTCAGATCTCGCGGATTGCAATTTTATATAAAGCATCCGCGATACCCCCCTCAGCCAAGAATAACGCGCGGATGTTTCTCATTATTTGCCCATTCGTATTCCCATTTGACATGAGTTTCAGCGTCATCATTTTTCCCTGTCGTAACCTCCTCTACCGATTTTCCTTTCATTCGTGGTTGCGTTTGACAGTTACACGCTTTGCGCATCTTTTTCATTCGCCTCTGCATTGGAGAACCGTAGAAGTTTTGCGAAGATTGAAGACACGGTTGGATTTGATCGACGTTTTCTTTTTCTTCTTCTTTACTTTTTATAAATCGCTTCCGGGGGTAATGTCTTTGCTCCCAGAGCTCGAGGATAAGCTGTCAAAAGTCGATCACGTGGCGAGCAGCCGATAAAGGAAAAATAGAGATAAAAAAATAGGAAAACTTTGGAAATTGAAGGACGAGCCAACGAATTACGATCGTGAAAATTAAAAAAAAGAGCAATCCTTATTCGACACACGATCGAGCAACGCGTAGAAATGGTGAAAATTTACTACAAAATAGTGAAAAAAATTCCAGAGACGACTCGAAAAGTCCGCACGTCTTTTGGTCATAATAACGCACCATCTCGCAACCATTGTTTTATTTTATTATCTGATAGTACAATATGTCTAGAATATTCTCCCAAAGTTTTAAGCCAATCGGAGTAAAAGTTTAGGAGAGAGAGAGCCTTTGGGAATTCCGCCCCCCCCCCCCCCGCCCTCCGTTGGAAAAGACCGGCCGGGAGGGACGTAGGTATACGCATTTTTCTCAAAACTCTTTGAAGTCAGAGGACACGATTTCTCAAAAACTAATGCACCGATCTTATTGAAATTTTGCACACTTCTTCAAAATTCAAGGTTTTTTCTTCGATTACAAATAATTTTACAAGGCTATACGTAATGTAAATTGTACCAAAAATTAAACTATTTTGCATACAACTCTGCCAAAAATTTAAATTTCAATTTTTTTTTTAATCCTTCCTTCAATCACGAGCTATCATTATCTGCTAACAGGAAAAATTTGGTTTTTTAATTTCAGATAAAGCTATCATGAGTTATCCTGTCCACCACGAGGACACTTTTTTTAGGGGTCTCTGGAAACCAGGTCCCACCGGCTGAATTTCCGAAATTTTTGGATGAATTTTTTTTTAAATATTGTTGAAGTTTTGCTCTTTTATGTGCTTAACATTTTGAATAAAATAATTAATATATTATATTTAAAAAATAGAGAAAATATGCTAGGCTTTGGAAACCACGTAACCCCTTAAGGACTCTAGTCAGAATCCAAATAGAAACTTTGCATAGGATCCAGGCTAGAATCCCGAACTTCTAGAACAAGATATAGTTCGATATCGAATCGGATCCCAGGGATAAATGTAAAAATCACCAGGAGATACCGATCCGTATCAGCTGGAGACGCTGGATGTTTTCTGAAATCATTTATTCAAGGATCTGAAAAATGATTACGTAAAATTGGTGCTTGCGCCTTAGGCCTCTAGAGTGGCCTAAGGCCTTAATAAAAAATTTCCAAACAAAACAATATATAGACCATGAAAGACTTATATTTCCTGGAGAAAAGTGACATAGATTATTTATTACAAGTAATTATATTTAAATTAAACGGACATCATTCGAAGTAAGAAAAATATGTATTTAATTTGTTAAGAAAAATATATTTAATACGTATTTCAAATTCTTGCCACCACGTCTCCGCCTTGTGCTACGTAGTGAACGCTATCTGGATTCCGATGAGGATACCCCTTTCAGGGAATCCGTATTATATCCCGATTGGGATCTGATCGGAATTTAGGTATCCCTAAGAAATTTCTGCACGGGTACCGCTTTATGCCGCTGCATACCCGTGCATATATATACACGGAGAGAATTAAAAAGTAATTTTTGTCGTGAATTTCACGGTAAAAATTACCGTGATATATTTCAATGTGGTGACTAGTGAGAAAAGCATAATAATTCGTATGCGACAAGTTTTTCTTTTAACTCACGTTACAGAAAATTTCAAATACGTAGCTAAAATTTTTACTATACAAGAAGGGTAGCGCGCACGATAATTTTGCACCGAGAGCACAATACATTTTCCTATAACACTCATTAAATTTTATAATAAATCTTAAAATAACTGTTATAAAGACGATACATTTTTATAGACATTTTGAAAGGCATAAAATAATCAAATGCACAGTAAAATTTCGCTGATATTATATATTTTTTTAAATTTAAATTTTGCGTATTTTGTTACACATGAAAATTTACTAGAAAATCTGGTAAAATGTTCTATCTGAAGAAGAAATTTTATTTTATTTTCGTGAAAATCTGTGTTTTACTCAGCAATAATAAGCGAAGTTTTTTGTCATCTGGTTACCGCTACTGCACGGTAATTTTTAACATTTAATTCTCTCCGTGCAGATGTGCTGTGTATAGACGTATCTTCAGATAGTGGCCGTTGGGTTAGGGGCGGGGGAGAATCCGTCCTGAGATGATGGAGAAAAGTTGCTCCTGGCGTTCCTTACACGGTAGCCTGGTTAACGTGAATAAAAGAGGCTGCAGCACTCGGGAGTAAAGCTGGTTATACGCTGCTCTTACACCCGCGGGAGTGTCTGATATCGCCGGATAGTTAACTTTCTCGTATGCACTTGTATATATGTATATAATTACTGCTAAGCTATAAGCGCTCAGTCACAGCGGGGCAACGTGTCGCGCTTACATTATGTACAAATATATATATATATATATGTATAAAATTTTACGCTGAAATTACAGAGCGAATGAGAGTACCGTGCATAAGAATCCAACTTCGATTTCGTTACGCCGATGTGCGCGTACATACGAACGAGACGTTATGTACGCGACGTGTGACGTGGACAACGTTGATGAATAAAAATGAATACGACGTTGCCTTGTGATATCGCGACGATGCAACAATTTATGCCACCGGACGAGTACCGCGTATTCTTGCACTCGAAAGCGTAATCGACAGGAGTACGGGAAAGAAAGAGAGGGAGAAGATGAATCGGAAGATGAGGAAGATAGCGCGAGTCCTGTTGGTTCCGTGTGACAGCAGGATGGAGGTCGAGCCTTATTGAGGTTGGACAGTTCGAAGGGAAAGACGGAGATTAGGGCATATATTACACGCTCTTTGCGCAACGAAGACCGCGAACGCGATCAATTAATGAAGAAGAGGCCCTGGTGTGATGCAACTTTGCAAGGAAATCTCGAGATCGGAGGTATCGGGGAAGCTTTGAAGGTATGAAGAAGCTGAAGGAGACGAAGAATTGCATCGAGCAGGATTATGTTCTATGTGGATTATTGTTGTTTTATTATTTGTTAGCCTCTCTCTCTCTCTCTCTCTCTCTACTCTCTCTCTCTCTCTCTCTCTCTCTATATATATATATATATATATATATATATATATATACTATATAATATTATATATAGTAATAAAGATCGTGAAATCCGTAATATTCGAATAGATGGCTCGTACCAACACCTATTCGAATATTACGGATTTCACGATCTTTTTTACTTTTCGAGAAAGAAGCATTAAACAGTTTTTTCCCCTCTTTTGCGTATGCAGTTTCCTCTCAAAAGTTTTAAAAAGCAGTTGGGAGTCATTTAGATAAGTATGAGTATCTTTTCCATCATCTATTCTTTTTTAATCATCATTTCGACTTTTTAATCATTTTTAAGATAATTTTTCATCATTTATTAAATCTTTTTTTTTTTTAATCATACTTCATTATTTTTCAGACTTTTTCATCATTTTTTTTATCATCATTCAGACTCGTATAAGTATTTTTTTATTATCTAAACTTTAGTGACTAATCCTCCAGGCTTATTTTTTATTTTTATTTAAGGCCTTAGGCCACTCTAGGATTTTCCAAAAATCGATTTTTTTTGTTAAAAATGCACCTTAGTCCCTATAAAATTATATTCCTAAAGATTATCGGTGTCGAAAATGTCCGAGTACTCGATTTTCGGATTCTAGCGCAACCCCTCTTGATTCATGTCGTGACTTTCTACTAACTTTAAACGCGTTTATCGCAAAACTACATTTTTCAAGTCGGCCAGATTCATAACTCAAACAAATTTCAACCGATTCACTTGAAATTAAAACTGTATATTTAGCATTACATTTTCTGAGGTACTACGTAGGATTTTTAAATTATATTGTATAGTTCCTTTTTTATAAACCATTTTTTGACGATTTTCTCATGGCATTTTATACTTTTTGTTTTAGAAATGGGCCATTTTGACAAAAAACAATATATCAAAAAAATCCTACGTACTTCTATAGCTAATCTTATATATAATCGAGAAAACTTTAGTGTCTCATCATAACTGAAAAATTATAGGAGCTGTTGGTCCGACCGTTGACCTTCCAGAAATAAAGGCGCCATCGGAAAAATGCTGCACAGTCGCCATCTTGACATGTATCGCTGTGAAAAAATAATTTTGTATAGTCAATTACATGTATAATAGAACCCCTATTTTGTAATTCCGAATTATTTTATAGTTTCGTTGAAAAAAAATCACAAAATATGTCCTTTTTGCCTCTAGAGTGGCCTAAGGCCTTAAAAATGAAAATCTGAGGCATTTACATTGTCGTTCAATTGGTCATTAATTGATCGTTTAACAATTCACTTTATAAACGATAAAATAAGTAAAAATAAATTGCGACTTAAGTACAAAAATAAAAGGGAAAAATAGAAAAAAAAAATTTCTTGAAAACTAAAAGAGATCGAACACATAGGAGTGTTTCGGATAGATGATACGAGGTTTCCAAATTCTTCTTTTTGGATACCACTTTTTGAGGCACCTTGTATATATAGCCTCCTCTCTCACTCCCAGGGTTTTCGTTAATCGTTTCTACCCTTCTCTCTCTCTCTCTCCCTCCCTCTCTCTCTCCCTCTCTCTCTCTCTCTCTCTCTCTCTCTCTCTCTCTCCCCCTCTCTCTTTCTCGACTTGATTTTGCACATCCCATCCCACTCGCTGCTCCACTAGCCAAGCTATACGCACGAATGAAGAAGGCACAATGAGCGAAGAATCGCGGAGATAAGCTTCGCCGGTGGAGAGTCAGCCTCCATCAAGCTGAGGCCCCACTATTTCTCCCGTGACAATAAAAATTATAGCCCATCTTGTCTGGAAAACAACAGGTAGGAAGGTAGGAAGGTAGGTGGGTAGAGAGAGAGAGAGAGAGCGAGAGAGAGAGAGAGAGGGAGGGAGAGAGAGAGAGTGAGAGAGAGAGAGAGAGAGAGAGAGAGAGAGAGAGAGGGAGAGAGAGAGAGAGAGAGAGAGAGAGAGAGAGAGAGACGGTGGTGCCGGTTTCTGGCTATAAGGATCGTGGCTTGCATTCATTAAGGCCTCGACACGCAAGCACACCGCACCAGCCGAACCAGCACCACCAGCATCCGCAACAGGAGCATGAAGCTGCGAGCGCCTCGCGGTGGCCTCTGCGTGAGAGGGATGATGCACCGCTGCGAAACTTCAGCAGCTGCAAAGAATTCGTAGCGCACTTCGAATCGCATTTTTTTAAGGGGGCATATCTGAGTAGACGTTTTTTTTAATCAAAACTACATGTTTTTAAGTTTGTGGGTAACATAACCTTCAAACGAGTCGACCGATCGTGCTCAAATTGTACACACAATTCAATAACAATATTGCCATGAACTTATACCTACTTGTTTATGAAAATTAATTTTGAAAAGAATTTTTCTATTGCATAAAGAAATGTAAATTTTGCGTAGTTGTAATTTTTTTATCCAGAACTGTCCCATTTTTTTTATTTTCAAACTTTTACACGTTTTTTTATGTACAAGTTCAGCATTTGTATGGTAAAATACTGAACATTGTTGGCTCATATTTTTCCGATCAATATTGAAGCCGTTGGGTTTCCCACAAGCGGAAAGCCAAAAGCGTCCTGGAAGACTACGTCACAAGGTCGCCATTTTGCAATATTTTCTAATGAAAACAAAAATATTTCAATAGTTGAATTATGTAATAAAATGTACCTTAAGTTTCATAAATGTAAAACGTTGTGTTTCTTTAAAAAAAAAAATTATCAACATCGACTATTTTTTCGTCATCTACATTCTCCCCTTAAGGGGTTACGTGGGTTTGAAAATTTCAAAAAATCCATTTTTTTTATTATTTTATTATCTAATAGTACAATATGTGTAGAATATTCTCCCAAAGTTTCAAGTCAATCGGAGTAAAAGTCTAGGAGAGAGAGAGAGAGCCTTTGGGAATTGCCCCCATTGGGAAAGACCGGCCGGGAGCGACGCAAGCATACGCATTTTTCTCAAAACACTATTTTTGAAGTCGGTGGACACGATTTCTCAAAAATCAATGCAACGATCTTATTGAAATTTTGCACACTTCTTCAAAATAGCATTGACTAGTGATTGAACGAAGGTTTTTTTTCGTTTACAATTAATTTTACAAGGCTATACGTAGTGTAAATTGTACCAAAAATTGAACAATTTTGCATACAACTCTGCCAAAAATTCAAATTTCAATTTTTTTTAAAAATCCTTCGTTCAATCACGAGCTATACTTATCTAACAACAGAAAAAGATTGGTTTTTTAATTTCAGATAAAGCTATCATGAGTTATCCTGACCACCACGAGGTGACTTTTTTTTAGGGGTCTCCGGAAACCAGATCCCACCGGCTGAATTTCCCAAATTTTTGGATGAAATTTTTTTTAAATATTGTTGAAATGTTGCTCTTTTATGTGTTTAACATTTTCAATAAAATAATTTATATATTATATTTTTTTTTAAATAGAGCAAATATGCTTTTTTTGGCTTCGAAACCCACGTAACCCCTTAATCTTTCGCTCCTTCCGTTCCATCAACTTGTGCCCGTGATACAAGACAGGAGAAACAAAACGTTGTTACTACCTGCACGAAATTAACCCAAAACCCCTGTAGGACAAAGCCAGCAAAGAGTGTGCTCTTTATAAACTTTTATTTCTAGAAAAATCAATTTTGATAATACACTTTGTGCTTCTCATTTAAATGAAGCTTTGGTCATTTAGGAACATTATTTTAAATATAAATCGTAAGTAACAATCTCGTAAAATACACGGAGAGAATTAAATGTTAAAAATTACCGTGCAGTAACGGCAACCAGATGACAACCCTGAAACTTCGCTTATTATTACTGAGTAAAACACAGTTTTTCACGAAAATAAAATAAAATTTCTTCTTCAGATAGAAAATTTTACCAGATTTTCTAGTAAATTTTCATGTGTAACAAAATACGCAAAACTTAAATTTCAAAAATAAATAATATCAGCGAAATTTGACTGTGCATTTTATTATTTTATGCCTTTCAAAAATGTCTATGAAAAAGTATCGTCTTTATAACAGTTATTTTAAGATTTATTAGAAAATTTAATGAGTGTTATAGGAAAATGTATTGTGCTCTCGGTAAAAATTATCGTGCGCGCTACCCTTCTTGTATAGTAAAAATTTAGCTACGTATTTGAAATTTTCTGTAACGTGAGTTAAAAAAAAACTTGTCGCATACGAATTATTATGCTTTTCTCACTTGTCACCACATTGAAATATATCACGGTAATTTTTACCGTGAAATTCACGACAAAAATTACTTTTTAATTCTCTCCGTGTGGTATTGCCAACAAAAGAAAAAATAAAACAATTGAAAGCACTGCATATCCCTATCCTATGTGTATCGAACAATAATGGAGTTTGAATATTTGATGAGCCCGGGCCAAAATGTTGTCCGTATCGACACGGGTTTGCCGCAGTTTCCCCGTGCCCTCGTGCAAATGCAACCGGAAATCGCTAGGAAACGAGCGCTCGGAGCAACATCTAGCGGAGTATCTCACAACCGAGGAATAATAAAGTGACAAGTTTGTCGTAAAAGTGAAATGGAATGGATCGTCAAAAGCCCGCAAGGACGAACGACCGAACGTGGGAAGTAAAAAAATACTTTTTTTTTTTAATGACGAATAAAAAGTGAGATTCGATCAATTAAAAATCGATTATGAAAAGTTAGTAAATTTCAACGGACGTGAATTCTCAATGATTCGTCACGAGTATATCCGCGCTACGTAGCGAATATTTCGTTTCGAAAAAGAAAGTCAAATTATTCGCTCTCTCACTCTCCCTGAATTTTCATTGCTCCTCGCCTCGAATTGTTGCCAGACACGCACGGCACTTTTGTTTCGTTTTTTTTTTCTCTCTTCGTCTTTCTTTGTCTTTCGTTTCTTCCTCTCTGATCACAAGATTGCGTGCATCTGGAAGAAGCGTTTCGAAGGATCGAATTATTGTTAGCGAGCAAAACGCGTGAGGATGAGAATTAAAATTTATAAATACGAATTGGCACATCGCACGTACGTTCGAACGCGATGTATGAACGTTTATAAAAAAACAAAAAACGTGTAATCCTTAGTGGAATTAATTCCGGACACTTGGAACATTTTTCAAAATTTGTACTTTGTAATTATTTATTGAAAAAAAAAAAACAAATATTGCAAAACTAATTTGATGGAAGCTGGAGTGGCCACTTGGGATTTTGTTTCAATAAATAAAATTAGAATTTACTCTTTTGGATTTTTTTGGGTTTTTGAGCCATTTTGGACTTTGTTTCAATAAATAAAAATAGAATTTGCTGTTTAGGATTTTTTTGGTTTTTTGAGCCATTTTGGATTTTTTTTCAATAAATACAATTAGAATTTAATTTCCATTGATAGAATAATAAAACACATTCAAACCCATTTCCAAAAGGATTAATTACATTTTTTGTTTAATTCCCGAAATTCATGTATTTTTCATGCCTCTCGACGGTAAACTTCTCATAATCCTCTCGACGGTAACCTTCCCGTAATTTTTGGCGTAAATATATAATAGTTGCCGACTTCGAATGGGACTGTACCTGGAGTTTGAAGTATCCTCATACCATAAAATTTACCTTTTTCACATAGCGGAATAAATACCTTTTTTGGAACGCGCACTATGCTACTATTTTTTTCCCAAAAGTAGCATATCTAAGGAGTATTGTATCCAAATTTTAGTTAAAAATGTTGAAAATTCACGGAACTATGATTTTTTGAGCGAAAAAGTGTCTTTTTTGCGTTTTCACCTCTTTATGAATTTTTTTTCAACATGTCGCCATTTTATTTCTTATAAATAAATTTTTCGTACATCATCTACAAAGTTCAAAGCATGTTCCGTAATTTTTTGAACCACTTCGAACGGATAGTTTGGTCACAATACTTTTTTGAAAACTGACTGGCTAGAATCGACCCAAGTGTGACCACCGCGATTGAATTTGGAAGTGTGACCACGAAAGGTTAAAATAAAAAACATTACACTATCATTTTGGCATAACAGAATATAAATTTGGAGCATAAAAGTTTAAAAAAAACTAATTTTTTAATTAAAACTGTCGAGAATGAATTTCACAATGGTGTAGTTATTTCTATTCCCGAGGGCACCCTTGCAGGTACTGTGGAACCTTGTTGGTATATACGAAGATCCTGGATGCCGGACGGTGCACCAGAGCCCAACCGCGAGCTGGTTGTAACGTATGCCAAAGAGGAGGCCGCGCGAAAGCGGGAGAGGACCCTTGCCATATAATTATACATAAAGTATCATTAAGTTGCCATAATTCTTGCGTTATTGCATTATTTAGCGTGGCAACCCGCTGCGAAAGATGCGGAATCCCTTTTCCCGAACTATAATACACCACGAGCGAGGGCATGCGATGAGCGTGCGCGCACGACCGTGCGTATTGCGCTGCGGCCTGCGCAACCAAAAGCTTGTATCATTCTCAAGCTTATATATGTATGAGTTCCCCCTCGAATGAGCAAACTCTACACAAATCCATAAATATATTTATATATGTATGGGAAAGGTCATTTTAAAGCCATAATAAGTATGTAAAGTTGTTTGCCAAGGCATGTGGCTGTTTCGAGGACGGCACTCAATATTGTTTACAATTTGTTTTTATATTACGATGCCCAAAAAAAATGAATTTAAATAAAAATTTTTTACAATTATTTGACAACAGTTAGGAGCCAGAACTCTTTTCGAATACATCAAACAATACTAATACTATAGTATGCTAACCAGAAAGTACCTAGAACTAACGCCTATCCATCAGCAGATCACACTTGCATAGTTAAGATGCCGATAAATTTTTTTTACAATTATTTGACAACAGTTAGGAGCCAGAACTCTTTTCGAATACATCAAACAATACAAATACTATAGTATCCTACCGCGAAAGTACATAGAACTAACGCCTATCCATCAGCAGATCACACTTGCATAGTTAAGATGCCGATAAAATTTTTTTATAATTATTTGACAACCGTTAGGAGCCAGAACTCTTTTCGAATACATCAGACAATACAAATACTATAGGATCCTACCCACAAAGTACCTAGAACTAACGCCTATCCATCAGCAGATCACACTTGCCTAGTTAAGATGCCGATATAATTTTTTTACAATTATTTGACAACAGTTAGGAGCCAGAACTCTTTTCGAATACATCAAACAATACAAATACTATAGTATCCTACCCCGAAAGTACCTAGAACTAACGCCTATCTATCAGCAGATCACACTTGCATAGTTAAGATGCCGATAAAATTTATTTACAATTATTTGACAACAGTTAGGAGCCAGAAGTCTTTTCGAATACATCAAACAATACTAATACTATAGTATCCTACCGAGAAAGTACCTAGAACTAACGCCTATCCATCAGCAGATCACACTTGCATAGTTAAGATGCCGATAAAATTTATTTACAATTATTTGACAACAGTTAGGAGCCAGAACTCTTTTCGAATACATCAAACAATACAAATACTGTAGTATCCTACCCCGAAAGTACCTAGAACTAACGCCTATCCATCAGCAGATCACACTTGCATAGTTAAGATGCCGATATAATTTTTTTACAATTATTTGACAACAATTAGGAGCCAGAACTCTTTTCGAATACATCAAACAATACAAATACTATAGTATCCTACCCACAAAGTACCTAGAACTAACGGCTATCCATCAGCAGATCACACTTGCATAGTTGAGATGGCGATATAATTTTTTTACAATTATTTGACAACAGTTAGGAGCCAGAACTCTTTTCGAATACATCAAACAATACTAATACTATAGTATCCTAACCAGAAAGTACCTAGAACTAACGCCTATCCATCAGCAGATCACACTTGCATAGTTAAGATGCCGATAAAATTTTTTTACAATTATTTGACAACAGTTAGGAGCCAGAACTCTTTTCGAATACATCAAACAATACAAATACTATAGTATCCTACCGCGAAAGTACATAGAACTAACGCCTATCCATCAGCAGATCACACTTGCATAGTTAAGATGCCGATAAAATTTTTTTATAATTATTTGACAACCATTAGGAGCCAGAACTCTTTTCGAATACATCAAACAATACAAATACTATAGTATCCTACCCACAAAGTACCTAGAACTAACGCCCATCCATCAGCAGATCACACTTGCCTAGTTAAGATGCCGATATAATTTTTTTACAATTATTTGACAGCAGTTAGGAGCCAGAACTCTTTTCGAATACATCAAACAATACAAATACTATAGTATCCTACCCCGAAAGTACCTAGAACTAACGCCTATCCATCAGCAGATCACACTTGCATAGTTAAGATGCCGATAAAATTTATTTACAATTATTTGACAAAAGTTAGGAGCCAGAACTCTTTTCGAATACATCAAACAATACTAATACTATAGTATCCTACCCAGAAAGTACCTAGAACTAACGCCTATCCATCAGCAGATCACACTTGCATAGTTAAGATGCCGATAAAATTGATTTACAATTATTTGACAACAGTTAGGAGCCAGAACTCTTTTCGAATACATCAAACAATACAAATACTATAGTATCCTACCCACAAAGTACCTAGAACTAACGCCTATCCATCAGCAGATCACACTTGCCTAGTTAAGATGCCGATATGATTTTTTTACAATTATTTGACAACAGTTAGGAGCCAGAACTCTTTTCGAATACATCAAACAATACAAATACTATAGTATCATACCCCGAAAGTACCTAGAACTAACGCCTATCCATCAGCAGATCACACTTGCATAGTTAAGATGCCGATAAAATTTATTTACAATTATTTGACAACAGTTAGGAGCCAGAACTCTTTTCGAATACATCAAACAATACTAATACTATAGTATCCTACCCAGAAAGTACCTAGAACTAACGCCTATCCATCAGCAGATCACACTTGCATAGTTAAGATGCCGATAAAATTTATTTACAATTATTTGACAACAGTTAGGAGCCAGAACTCTTTTCGAATACATCAAACAATACTAATACTATAGTATCCTACCCAGAAAGTACCTAGAACTAACGCCTATCCATCAGCAGATCACACTTGCATAGTTAAGATGCCGATAAAATTTTTTTACAATTATTTGACAACAGTTAGGAGCCAGAACTCTTTTCGAATACATCAAACAATACAAATACTATAGTATCCTACCGCGAAAGTACATAGAACTAACGCCTATCCATCAGCAGATCACACTTGCATAGTTAAGATGCCGATAAAATTTTTTTATAATTATTTGACAACAGTTAGGAGCCAGAACTCTTTTCGACTACATCAAACAATACTAATACTATAGTATCCTACCCAGAAAGTACCTAGAACTAACGCCTATCCATCAGCAGATCACACTTGCATAGTTAAGATGCCGATAAAATTTATTTACAATTATTTGACAACAGTTGGGAGCCAGAACTCTTTTCGAATACATCAAACAATACTAATACTATAGTATCCTACCCAGAAAGTACCTAGAACTAACGCCTATCCATCGGCAGATCACACTTGCATAGTTAAGATGCCGATAAAATTTATTTACAATTATTTGACAACAGTTAGGAGCCAGAACTCTTTTCGAATACATCAAACAATACTAATACTATAGTATCCTACCCAGAAAGTACCTAGAACTAACGCCTATCCATCAGCAGATCACACTTGCATAGTTAAGATGCCGATAAAATTTTTTTACAATTATTTGACAACAGTTAGGAGCCAGAACTCTTTTCGAATACATCAAACAATACAAATACTATAGTATCCTACCGCGAAAGTACATAGAACTAACGCCTATCCATCAGCAGATCACACTTGCATAGTTAAGATGCCGATAAAATTTTTTTATAATTATTTGACAACAGTTAGGAGCCAGAACTCTTTTCGAATACATCAAACAATACTAATACTATAGTATCCTACCCAGAAAGTACCTAGAACTAACGCCTATCCATCAGCAGATCACACTTGCATAGTTAAGATGCCGATAAAATTTATTTACAATTATTTGACAACAGTTAGGAGCCAGAACTCTTTTCGAATACATCAAACAATACTAATACTATAGTATCCTACCCAGAAAGTACCTAGAACTAACGCCTATCCATCAGCAGATCACACTTGCATAGTTAAGATGCCGATAAAATTTATTTACAATTATTTGACAACAGTTAGGAGCCAGAACTCTTTTCGAATACATCAAACAATACTAATACTATAGTATCCTACCCAGAAAGTACCTAGAACTAACGCCTATCCATCAGCAGATCACACTTGCATAGTTAAGATGCCGATAAAATTTTTTTACAATTATTTGACAACAGTTAGGAGCCAGAACTCTTTTCGAATACATCAAACAATACAAATACTATAGTATCCTACCGCGAAAGTACATAGAACTAACGCCTATCCATCAGCAGATCACACTTGCATACTTAAGATGCCGATAAAATTTTTTTATAATTATTTGACAACCGTTAGGAGCCAGAACTCTTTTCGAATACATCAAACAATACAAATACTATAGTATCCTACCCACAAAGTACCTAGAACTAACGCCCATCCATCAGCAGATCACACTTGCCTAGTTAAGATGCCGATATAATTTTTTTACAATTATTTGACAACAGTTAGGAGCCAGAACTCTTTTCGAATACATCAAACAATACAAATACTATAGTATCCTACCCCCAAAGTACCTAGAACTAACGCCTATCCATCAGCAGATCACACTTGCATAGTTAAGATGCCGATAAAATTTATTTACAATTATTTGACAAAAGTTAGGAGCCAGAACTCTTTTCGAATACATCAAACAATACTAATACTATAGTATCCTACCCAGAAAGTACCTAGAACTAACGCCTATCCATCAGCAGATCACACTTGCATAGTTAAGATGCCGATAAAATTGATTTACAATTATTTGACAACAGTTAGGAGCCAGAACTCTTTTCGAATATATCAAACAATACAAATACTATAGTATCCTACCCACAAAGTACCTAGAACTAACGCCTATCCATCAGCAGATCACACTTGCCTAGTTAAGATGCCGATATAATTTTTTTACAATTATTTGACAACAGTTAGGAGCCAGAACTCTTTACGAATACATCAAACAATACAAATACTATAGTATCCTACCCCGAAAGTACCTAGAACTAACGCCTATCCATCAGCAGATCACACTTGCGTAGTTAAGATGCCGATAAAATTTATTTACAATTATTTGACAACAGTTAGGAGCCAGAACTCTTTTCGAATACATCAAACAATACTAATACTATAGTATCCTACCCAGAAAGTACCTAGAACTAACGCCTATCCATCAGCAGATCACACTTGCATAGTTAAGATGCCGATAAAATTTATTTACAATTATTTGACAACAGTTAGGAGCCAGAACTCTTTTCGAATATATCAAACAATACAAATACTATAGTATCCTACCCCGAAAGTACCTAGAACTAACGCCTATCCATCAGCAGATCACACTTGCATAGTTAAGATGCCGATAAAATTTATTTACAATTATTTGACAACAGTTAGGAGCCAGAACTCTTTTCGAATACATCAAACAATACTAATACTATAGTATGCTAACCAGAAAGTACCTAGAACTAACGCCTATCCATCAGCAGATCACACTTGCATAGTTAAGATGCCGATAAAATTTTTTTACAATTATTTGACAACAGTTAGGAGCCAGAACTCTTTTCGAATACATCAAACAATACAAATACTATAGTATCCTACCGCGAAAGTACATAGAACTAACGCCTATCCATCAGCAGATCACACTTGCATAGTTAAGATGCCGATAAAATTTTTTTATAATTATTTGACAACCGTTAGGAGCCAGAACTCTTTTCGAATACATCAAACAATACAAATACTATAGGATCCTACCCACAAAGTACCTAGAACTAACGCCTATCCATCAGCAGATCACACTTGCCTAGTTAAGATGCCGATATAATTTTTTTACAATTATTTGACAACAGTTAGGAGCCAGAACTCTTTTCGAATACATCAAACAATACAAATACTATAGTATCCTACCCCGAAAGTACCTAGAACTAACGCCTATCTATCAGCAGATCACACTTGCATAGTTAAGATGCCGATAAAATTTATTTACAATTATTTGACAACAGTTAGGAGCCAGAACTCTTTTCGAATACATCAAACAATACTAATACTATAGTATCCTACCGAGAAAGTACCTAGAACTAACGCCTATCCATCAGCAGATCACACTTGCATAGTTAAGATGCCGATAAAATTTATTTACAATTATTTGACAACAGTTAGGAGCCAGAACTCTTTTCGAATACATCAAACAATACAAATACTATAGTATCCTACCGCGAAAGTACATAGAACTAACGCCTATCCATCAGCAGATCACACTTGCATAGTTAAGATGCCGATATAATTTTTTTACAATTATTTGACAACAATTAGGAGCCAGAACTCTTTTCGAATACATCAAACAATACAAATACTATAGTATCCTACCCACAAAGTACCTAGAACTAACGCCTATCCATCAGCAGATCACACTTGCATAGTTAAGATGGCGATATAATTTTTTTACAATTATTTGACAACAGTTAGGAGCCAGAACTCTTTTCGAATACATCAAACAATACTAATACTATAGTATCCTAACCAGAAAGTACCTAGAACTAACGCCTATCCATCAGCAGATCACACTTGCATAGTTAAGATGCCGATAAAATTTTTTTACAATTATTTGACAACAGTTAGGAGCCAGAACTCTTTTCGAATACATCAAACAATACAAATACTATAGTATCCTACCGCGAAAGTACATAGAACTAACGCCTATCCATCAGCAGATCACACTTGCATAGTTAAGATGCCGATAAAATTTTTTTATAATTATTTGACAACAATTAGGAGCCAGAACTCTTTTCGAATACATCAAACAATACAAATACTATAGTATCCTACCCACAAAGTACCTAGAACTAACGCCTATCCATCAGCAGATCACACTTGCCTAGTTAAGATGCCGATATGATTTTTTTACAATTATTTGACAACAGTTAGGAGCCAGAACTCTTTTCGAATACATCAAACAATACAAATACTATAGTATCCTACCCCGAAAGTACCTAGAACTAACGCCTATCCATCAGCAGATCACACTTGCATAGTTAAGATGCCGATAAAATTTATTTACAATTATTTGACAACAGTTAGGAGCCAGAACTCTTTTCGAATACATCAAACAATACTAATACTATAGTATCCTACCCAGAAAGTACCTAGAACTAACGCCTATCCATCAGCAGATCACACTTGCATAGTTAAGATGCCGATAAAATTTATTTACAATTATTTGACAACAGTTAGGAGCCAGAACTCTTTTCGAATACATCAAACAATACTAATACTATAGTATCCTACCCAGAAAGTACCTAGAACTAACGCCTATCCATCAGCAGATCACACTTGCATAGTTAAGATGCCGATAAAATTTTTTTACAATTATTTGACAACAGTTAGGAGCCAGAACTCTTTTCGAATACATCAAACAATACAAATACTATAGTATCCTACCGCGAAAGTACATAGAACTAACGCCTATCCATCAGCAGATCACACTTGCATAGTTAAGATGCCGATAAAATTTTTTTATAATTATTTGACAACCGTTAGGAGCCAGAACTCTTTTCGAATACATCAAACAATACAAATACTATAGTATCCTACCCACAAAGTACCTAGAACTAACGCCCATCCATCAGCAGATCACACTTGCCTAGTTAAGATGCCGATATAATTTTTTTACAATTATTTGACAACAGTTAGGAGCCAGAACTCTTTTCGAATACATCAAACAATACAAATACTATAGTATCCTACCCCGAAAGTACCTAGAACTAACGCCTATCCATCAGCAGATCACACTTGCATAGTTAAGATGCCGATAAAATTTATTTACAATTATTTGACAAAAGTTAGGAGCCAGAACTCTTTTCGAATACATCAAACAATACTAATACTATAGTATCCTAACCAGAAAGTACCTAGAACTAACGCCTATCCATCAGCAGATCACACTTGCATAGTTAAGATGCCGATAAAATTTTTTTACAATTATTTGACAACAGTTAGGAGCCAGAACTCTTTTCGAATACATCAAACAATACAAATACTATAGTATCCTACCGCGAAAGTACATAGAACTAACGCCTATCCATCAGCAGATCACACTTGCATAGTTAAGATGCCGATAAAATTTTTTTATAATTATTTGACAACCATTAGGAGCCAGAACTCTTTTCGAATACATCAAACAATACAAATACTATAGTATCCTACCCACAAAGTACCTAGAACTAACGCCCATCCATCAGCAGATCACACTTGCCTAGTTAAGATGCCGATATAATTTTTTTACAATTATTTGACAGCAGTTAGGAGCCAGAACTCTTTTCGAATACATCAAACAATACAAATACTATAGTATCCTACCCCGAAAGTACCTAGAACTAACGCCTATCCATCAGCAGATCACACTTGCATAGTTAAGATGCCGATAAAATTTATTTACAATTATTTGACAAAAGTTAGGAGCCAGAACTCTTTTCGAATACATCAAACAATACTAATACTATAGTATCCTACCCAGAAAGTACCTAGAACTAACGCCTATCCATCAGCAGATCACACTTGCATAGTTAAGATGCCGATAAAATTGATTTACAATTATTTGACAACAGTTAGGAGCCAGAACTCTTTTCGAATACATCAAACAATACAAATACTATAGTATCCTACCCACAAAGTACCTAGAACTAACGCCTATCCATCAGCAGATCACACTTGCCTAGTTAAGATGCCGATATGATTTTTTTACAATTATTTGACAACAGTTAGGAGCCAGAACTCTTTTCGAATACATCAAACAATACAAATACTATAGTATCATACCCCGAAAGTACCTAGAACTAACGCCTATCCATCAGCAGATCACACTTGCATAGTTAAGATGCCGATAAAATTTATTTACAATTATTTGACAACAGTTAGGAGCCAGAACTCTTTTCGAATACATCAAACAATACTAATACTATAGTATCCTACCCAGAAAGTACCTAGAACTAACGCCTATCCATCAGCAGATCACACTTGCATAGTTAAGATGCCGATAAAATTTATTTACAATTATTTGACAACAGTTAGGAGCCAGAACTCTTTTCGAATACATCAAACAATACTAATACTATAGTATCCTACCCAGAAAGTACCTAGAACTAACGCCTATCCATCAGCAGATCACACTTGCATAGTTAAGATGCCGATAAAATTTTTTTACAATTATTTGACAACAGTTAGGAGCCAGAACTCTTTTCGAATACATCAAACAATACAAATACTATAGTATCCTACCGCGAAAGTACATAGAACTAACGCCTATCCATCAGCAGATCACACTTGCATAGTTAAGATGCCGATAAAATTTTTTTATAATTATTTGACAACAGTTAGGAGCCAGAACTCTTTTCGACTACATCAAACAATACTAATACTATAGTATCCTACCCAGAAAGTACCTAGAACTAACGCCTATCCATCAGCAGATCACACTTGCATAGTTAAGATGCCGATAAAATTTATTTACAATTATTTGACAACAGTTGGGAGCCAGAACTCTTTTCGAATACATCAAACAATACTAATACTATAGTATCCTACCCAGAAAGTACCTAGAACTAACGCCTATCCATCGGCAGATCACACTTGCATAGTTAAGATGCCGATAAAATTTATTTACAATTATTTGACAACAGTTAGGAGCCAGAACTCTTTTCGAATACATCAAACAATACTAATACTATAGTATCCTACCCAGAAAGTACCTAGAACTAACGCCTATCCATCAGCAGATCACACTTGCATAGTTAAGATGCCGATAAAATTTTTTTACAATTATTTGACAACAGTTAGGAGCCAGAACTCTTTTCGAATACATCAAACAATACAAATACTATAGTATCCTACCGCGAAAGTACATAGAACTAACGCCTATCCATCAGCAGATCACACTTGCATAGTTAAGATGCCGATAAAATTTTTTTATAATTATTTGACAACAGTTAGGAGCCAGAACTCTTTTCGAATACATCAAACAATACTAATACTATAGTATCCTACCCAGAAAGTACCTAGAACTAACGCCTATCCATCAGCAGATCACACTTGCATAGTTAAGATGCCGATAAAATTTATTTACAATTATTTGACAACAGTTAGGAGCCAGAACTCTTTTCGAATACATCAAACAATACTAATACTATAGTATCCTACCCAGAAAGTACCTAGAACTAACGCCTATTCATCAGCAGATCACACTTGCATAGTTAAGATGCCGATAAAATTTATTTACAATTATTTGACAACAGTTAGGAGCCAGAACTCTTTTCGAATACATCAAACAATACTAATACTATAGTATCCTACCCAGAAAGTACCTAGAACTAACGCCTATCCATCAGCAGATCACACTTGCATAGTTAAGATGCCGATAAAATTTTTTTACAATTATTTGACAACAGTTAGGAGCCAGAACTCTTTTCGAATACATCAAACAATACAAATACTATAGTATCCTACCGCGAAAGTACATAGAACTAACGCCTATCCATCAGCAGATCACACTTGCATACTTAAGATGCCGATAAAATTTTTTTATAATTATTTGACAACCGTTAGGAGCCAGAACTCTTTTCGAATACATCAAACAATACAAATACTATAGTATCCTACCCACAAAGTACCTAGAACTAACGCCCATCCATCAGCAGATCACACTTGCCTAGTTAAGATGCCGATATAATTTTTTTACAATTATTTGACAACAGTTAGGAGCCAGAACTCTTTTCGAATACATCAAACAATACAAATACTATAGTATCCTACCCCCAAAGTACCTAGAACTAACGCCTATCCATCAGCAGATCACACTTGCATAGTTAAGATGCCGATAAAATTTATTTACAATTATTTGACAAAAGTTAGGAGCCAGAACTCTTTTCGAATACATCAAACAATACTAATACTATAGTATCCTACCCAGAAAGTACCTAGAACTAACGCCTATCCATCAGCAGATCACACTTGCATAGTTAAGATGCCGATAAAATTGATTTACAATTATTTGACAACAGTTAGGAGCCAGAACTCTTTTCGAATATATCAAACAATACAAATACTATAGTATCCTACCCACAAAGTACCTAGAACTAACGCCTATCCATCAGCAGATCACACTTGCCTAGTTAAGATGCCGATATAATTTTTTTACAATTATTTGACAACAGTTAGGAGCCAGAACTCTTTACGAATACATCAAACAATACAAATACTATAGTATCCTACCCCGAAAGTACCTAGAACTAACGCCTATCCATCAGCAGATCACACTTGCGTAGTTAAGATGCCGATAAAATTTATTTACAATTCTTTGACAACAGTTAGGAGCCAGAACTCTTTTCGAATACATCAAACAATACTAATACTATAGTATCCTACCCAGAAAGTACCTAGAACTAACGCCTATCCATCAGCAGATCACACTTGCATAGTTAAGATGCCGATAAAATTTATTTACAATTATTTGACAACAGTTAGGAGCCAGAACTCTTTTCGAATATATCAAACAATACAAATACTATAGTATCCTACCCCGAAAGTACCTAGAACTAACGCCTATCCATCAGCAGATCACACTTGCATAGTTAAGATGCCGATAAAATTTATTTACAATTATTTGACAACAGTTAGGAGCCAGAACTCTTTTCGAATACATCAAACAATACTAATACTATAGTATGCTAACCAGAAAGTACCTAGAACTAACGCCTATCCATCAGCAGATCACACTTGCATAGTTAAGATGCCGATAAAATTTTTTTACAATTATTTGACAACAGTTAGGAGCCAGAACTCTTTTCGAATACATCAAACAATACAAATACTATAGTATCCTACCGCGAAAGTACATAGAACTAACGCCTATCCATCAGCAGATCACACTTGCATAGTTAAGATGCCGATAAAATTTTTTTATAATTATTTGACAACCGTTAGGAGCCAGAACTCTTTTCGAATACATCAAACAATACAAATACTATAGGATCCTACCCACAAAGTACCTAGAACTAACGCCTATCCATCAGCAGATCACACTTGCCTAGTTAAGATGCCGATATAATTTTTTTACAATTATTTGACAACAGTTAGGAGCCAGAACTCTTTTCGAATACATCAAACAATACAAATACTATAGTATCCTACCCCGAAAGTACCTAGAACTAACGCCTAGCTATCAGCAGATCACACTTGCATAGTTAAGATGCCGATAAAATTTATTTACAATTATTTGACAACAGTTAGGAGCCAGAACTCTTTTCGAATACATCAAACAATACTAATACTATAGTATCCTACCGAGAAAGTACCTAGAACTAACGCCTATCCATCAGCAGATCACACTTGCATAGTTAAGATGCCGATAAAATTTATTTACAATTATTTGACAACAGTTAGGAGCCAGAACTCTTTTCGAATACATCAAACAATACAAATACTATAGTATCCTACCGCGAAAGTACATAGAACTAACGCCTATCCATCAGCAGATCACACTTGCATAGTTAAGATGCCGATATAATTTTTTTACAATTATTTGACAACAATTAGGAGCCAGAACTCTTTTCGAATACATCAAACAATACAAATACTATAGTATCCTACCCACAAAGTACCTAGAACTAACGCCTATCCATCAGCAGATCACACTTGCATAGTTAAGATGGCGATATAATTTTTTTACAATTATTTGACAACAGTTAGGAGCCAGAACTCTTTTCGAATACATCAAACAATACTAATACTATAGTATCCTAACCAGAAAGTACCTAGAACTAACGCCTATCCATCAGCAGATCACACTTGCATAGTTAAGATGCCGATAAAATTTTTTTACAATTATTTGACAACAGTTAGGAGCCAGAACTCTTTTCGAATACATCAAACAATACAAATACTATAGTATCCTACCGCGAAAGTACATAGAACTAACGCCTATCCATCAGCAGATCACACTTGCATAGTTAAGATGCCGATAAAATTTTTTTATAATTATTTGACAACAATTAGGAGCCAGAACTCTTTTCGAATACATCAAACAATACAAATACTATAGTATCCTACCCACAAAGTACCTAGAACTAACGCCTATCCATCAGCAGATCACACTTGCCTAGTTAAGATGCCGATATGATTTTTTTACAATTATTTGACAACAGTTAGGAGCCAGAACTCTTTTCGAATACATCAAACAATACAAATACTATAGTATCCTACCCCGAAAGTACCTAGAACTAACGCCTATCCATCAGCAGATCACACTTGCATAGTTAAGATGCCGATAAAATTTATTTACAATTATTTGACAACAGTTAGGAGCCAGAACTCTTTTCGAATACATCAAACAATACTAATACTATAGTATCCTACCCAGAAAGTACCTAGAACTAACGCCTATCCATCAGCAGATCACACTTGCATAGTTAAGATGCCGATAAAATTTATTTACAATTATTTGACAACAGTTAGGAGCCAGAACTCTTTTCGAATACATCAAACAATACTAATACTATAGTATCCTACCCAGAAAGTACCTAGAACTAACGCCTATCCATCAGCAGATCACACTTGCATAGTTAAGATGCCGATAAAATTTTTTTACAATTATTTGACAACAGTTAGGAGCCAGAACTCTTTTCGAATACATCAAACAATACAAATACTATAGTATCCTACCGCGAAAGTACATAGAACTAACGCCTATCCATCAGCAGATCACACTTGCATAGTTAAGATGCCGATAAAATTTTTTTATAATTATTTGACAACCGTTAGGAGCCAGAACTCTTTTCGAATACATCAAACAATACAAATACTATAGTATCCTACCCACAAAGTACCTAGAACTAACGCCCATCCATCAGCAGATCACACTTGCCTAGTTAAGATGCCGATATAATTTTTTTACAATTATTTGACAACAGTTAGGAGCCAGAACTCTTTTCGAATACATCAAACAATACAAATACTATAGTATCCTACCCCGAAAGTACCTAGAACTAACGCCTATCCATCAGCAGATCACACTTGCATAGTTAAGATGCCGATAAAATTTATTTACAATTATTTGACAAAAGTTAGGAGCCAGAACTCTTTTCGAATACATCAAACAATACTAATACTATAGTATCCTAACCAGAAAGTACCTAGAACTAACGCCTATCCATCAGCAGATCACACTTGCATAGTTAAGATGCCGATAAAATTTTTTTACAATTATTTGACAACAGTTAGGAGCCAGAACTCTTTTCGAATACATCAAACAATACAAATACTATAGTATCCTACCGCGAAAGTACATAGAACTAACGCCTATCCATCAGCAGATCACACTTGCATAGTTAAGATGCCGATAAAATTTTTTTATAATTATTTGACAACCATTAGGAGCCAGAACTCTTTTCGAATACATCAAACAATACAAATACTATAGTATCCTACCCACAAAGTACCTAGAACTAACGCCCATCCATCAGCAGATCACACTTGCCTAGTTAAGATGCCGATATAATTTTTTTACAATTATTTGACAGCAGTTAGGAGCCAGAACTCTTTTCGAATACATCAAACAATACAAATACTATAGTATCCTACCCCGAAAGTACCTAGAACTAACGCCTATCCATCAGCAGATCACACTTGCATAGTTAAGATGCCGATAAAATTTATTTACAATTATTTGACAAAAGTTAGGAGCCAGAACTCTTTTCGAATACATCAAACAATACTAATACTATAGTATCCTACCCAGAAAGTACCTAGAACTAACGCCTATCCATCAGCAGATCACACTTGCATAGTTAAGATGCCGATAAAATTGATTTACAATTATTTGACAACAGTTAGGAGCCAGAACTCTTTTCGAATACATCAAACAATACAAATACTATAGTATCCTACCCACAAAGTACCTAGAACTAACGCCTATCCATCAGCAGATCACACTTGCCTAGTTAAGATGCCGATATGATTTTTTTACAATTATTTGACAACAGTTAGGAGCCAGAACTCTTTTCGAATACATCAAACAATACAAATACTATAGTATCATACCCCGAAAGTACCTAGAACTAACGCCTATCCATCAGCAGATCACACTTGCATAGTTAAGATGCCGATAAAATTTATTTACAATTATTTGACAACAGTTAGGAGCCAGAACTCTTTTCGAATACATCAAACAATACTAATACTATAGTATCCTACCCAGAAAGTACCTAGAACTAACGCCTATCCATCAGCAGATCACACTTGCATAGTTAAGATGCCGATAAAATTTATTTACAATTATTTGACAACAGTTAGGAGCCAGAACTCTTTTCGAATACATCAAACAATACTAATACTATAGTATCCTACCCAGAAAGTACCTAGAACTAACGCCTATCCATCAGCAGATCACACTTGCATAGTTAAGATGCCGATAAAATTTTTTTACAATTATTTGACAACAGTTAGGAGCCAGAACTCTTTTCGAATACATCAAACAATACAAATACTATAGTATCCTACCGCGAAAGTACATAGAACTAACGCCTATCCATCAGCAGATCACACTTGCATAGTTAAGATGCCGATAAAATTTTTTTATAATTATTTGACAACAGTTAGGAGCCAGAACTCTTTTCGACTACATCAAACAATACTAATACTATAGTATCCTACCCAGAAAGTACCTAGAACTAACGCCTATCCATCAGCAGATCACACTTGCATAGTTAAGATGCCGATAAAATTTATTTACAATTATTTGACAACAGTTGGGAGCCAGAACTCTTTTCGAATACATCAAACAATACTAATACTATAGTATCCTACCCAGAAAGTACCTAGAACTAACGCCTATCCATCGGCAGATCACACTTGCATAGTTAAGATGCCGATAAAATTTATTTACAATTATTTGACAACAGTTAGGAGCCAGAACTCTTTTCGAATACATCAAACAATACTAATACTATAGTATCCTACCCAGAAAGTACCTAGAACTAACGCCTATCCATCAGCAGATCACACTTGCATAGTTAAGATGCCGATAAAAATTTTTTACAATTATTTGACAACAGTTAGGAGCCAGAACTCTTTTCGAATACATCAAACAATACAAATACTATAGTATCCTACCGCGAAAGTACATAGAACTAACGCCTATCCATCAGCAGATCACACTTGCATAGTTAAGATGCCGATAAAATTTTTTTATAATTATTTGACAACAGTTAGGAGCCAGAACTCTTTTCGAATACATCAAACAATACTAATACTATAGTATCCTACCCAGAAAGTACCTAGAACTAACGCCTATCCATCAGCAGATCACACTTGCATAGTTAAGATGCCGATAAAATTTATTTACAATTATTTGACAACAGTTAGGAGCCAGAACTCTTTTCGAATACATCAAACAATACTAATACTATAGTATCCTACCCAGAAAGTACCTAGAACTAACGCCTATTCATCAGCAGATCACACTTGCATAGTTAAGATGCCGATAAAATTTATTTACAATTATTTGACAACAGTTAGGAGCCAGAACTCTTTTCGAATACATCAAACAATACTAATACTATAGTATCCTACCCAGAAAGTACCTAGAACTAACGCCTATCCATCAGCAGATCACACTTGCATAGTTAAGATGCCGATAAAATTTTTTTACAATTATTTGACAACAGTTAGGAGCCAGAACTCTTTTCGAATACATCAAACAATACAAATACTATAGTATCCTACCGCGAAAGTACATAGAACTAACGCCTATCCATCAGCAGATCACACTTGCATACTTAAGATGCCGATAAAATTTTTTTATAATTATTTGACAACCGTTAGGAGCCAGAACTCTTTTCGAATACATCAAACAATACAAATACTATAGTATCCTACCCACAAAGTACCTAGAACTAACGCCCATCCATCAGCAGATCACACTTGCCTAGTTAAGATGCCGATATAATTTTTTTACAATTATTTGACAACAGTTAGGAGCCAGAACTCTTTTCGAATACATCAAACAATACAAATACTATAGTATCCTACCCCCAAAGTACCTAGAACTAACGCCTATCCATCAGCAGATCACACTTGCATAGTTAAGATGCCGATAAAATTTATTTACAATTATTTGACAAAAGTTAGGAGCCAGAACTCTTTTCGAATACATCAAACAATACTAATACTATAGTATCCTACCCAGAAAGTACCTAGAACTAACGCCTATCCATCAGCAGATCACACTTGCATAGTTAAGATGCCGATAAAATTGATTTACAATTATTTGACAACAGTTAGGAGCCAGAACTCTTTTCGAATATATCAAACAATACAAATACTATAGTATCCTACCCACAAAGTACCTAGAACTAACGCCTATCCATCAGCAGATCACACTTGCCTAGTTAAGATGCCGATATAATTTTTTTACAATTATTTGACAACAGTTAGGAGCCAGAACTCTTTACGAATACATCAAACAATACAAATACTATAGTATCCTACCCCGAAAGTACCTAGAACTAACGCCTATCCATCAGCAGATCACACTTGCGTAGTTAAGATGCCGATAAAATTTATTTACAATTCTTTGACAACAGTTAGGAGCCAGAACTCTTTTCGAATACATCAAACAATACTAATACTATAGTATCCTACCCAGAAAGTACCTAGAACTAACGCCTATCCATCAGCAGATCACACTTGCATAGTTAAGATGCCGATAAAATTTATTTACAATTATTTGACAACAGTTAGGAGCCAGAACTCTTTTCGAATATATCAAACAATACAAATACTATAGTATCCTACCCCGAAAGTACCTAGAACTAACGCCTATCCATCAGCAGATCACACTTGCATAGTTAAGATGCCGATAAAATTTATTTACAATTATTTGACAACAGTTAGGAGCCAGAACTCTTTTCGAATACATCAAACAATACTAATACTATAGTATGCTAACCAGAAAGTACCTAGAACTAACGCCTATCCATCAGCAGATCACACTTGCATAGTTAAGATGCCGATAAAATTTTTTTACAATTATTTGACAACAGTTAGGAGCCAGAACTCTTTTCGAATACATCAAACAATACAAATACTATAGTATCCTACCGCGAAAGTACATAGAACTAACGCCTATCCATCAGCAGATCACACTTGCATAGTTAAGATGCCGATAAAATTTTTTTATAATTATTTGACAACCGTTAGGAGCCAGAACTCTTTTCGAATACATCAAACAATACAAATACTATAGGATCCTACCCACAAAGTACCTAGAACTAACGCCTATCCATCAGCAGATCACACTTGCCTAGTTAAGATGCCGATATAATTTTTTTACAATTATTTGACAACAGTTAGGAGCCAGAACTCTTTTCGAATACATCAAACAATACAAATACTATAGTATCCTACCCCGAAAGTACCTAGAACTAACGCCTATCTATCAGCAGATCACACTTGCATAGTTAAGATGCCGATAAAATTTATTTACAATTATTTGACAACAGTTAGGAGCCAGAACTCTTTTCGAATACATCAAACAATACTAATACTATAGTATCCTACCGAGAAAGTACCTAGAACTAACGCCTATCCATCAGCAGATCACACTTGCATAGTTAAGATGCCGATAAAATTTATTTACAATTATTTGACAACAGTTAGGAGCCAGAACTCTTTTCGAATACATCAAACAATACAAATACTATAGTATCCTACCGCGAAAGTACATAGAACTAACGCCTATCCATCAGCAGATCACACTTGCATAGTTAAGATGCCGATATAATTTTTTTACAATTATTTGACAACAATTAGGAGCCAGAACTCTTTTCGAATACATCAAACAATACAAATACTATAGTATCCTACCCACAAAGTACCTAGAACTAACGCCTATCCATCAGCAGATCACACTTGCATAGTTAAGATGGCGATATAATTTTTTTACAATTATTTGACAACAGTTAGGAGCCAGAACTCTTTTCGAATACATCAAACAATACTAATACTATAGTATCCTAACCAGAAAGTACCTAGAACTAACGCCTATCCATCAGCAGATCACACTTGCATAGTTAAGATGCCGATAAAATTTTTTTACAATTATTTGACAACAGTTAGGAGCCAGAACTCTTTTCGAATACATCAAACAATACAAATACTATAGTATCCTACCGCGAAAGTACATAGAACTAACGCCTATCCATCAGCAGATCACACTTGCATAGTTAAGATGCCGATAAAATTTTTTTATAATTATTTGACAACAATTAGGAGCCAGAACTCTTTTCGAATACATCAAACAATACAAATACTATAGTATCCTACCCACAAAGTACCTAGAACTAACGCCTATCCATCAGCAGATCACACTTGCCTAGTTAAGATGCCGATATGATTTTTTTACAATTATTTGACAACAGTTAGGAGCCAGAACTCTTTTCGAATACATCAAACAATACAAATACTATAGTATCCTACCCCGAAAGTACCTAGAACTAACGCCTATCCATCAGCAGATCACACTTGCATAGTTAAGATGCCGATAAAATTTATTTACAATTATTTGACAACAGTTAGGAGCCAGAACTCTTTTCGAATACATCAAACAATACTAATACTATAGTATCCTACCCAGAAAGTACCTAGAACTAACGCCTATCCATCAGCAGATCACACTTGCATAGTTAAGATGCCGATAAAATTTATTTACAATTATTTGACAACAGTTAGGAGCCAGAACTCTTTTCGAATACATCAAACAATACTAATACTATAGTATCCTACCCAGAAAGTACCTAGAACTAACGCCTATCCATCAGCAGATCACACTTGCATAGTTAAGATGCCGATAAAATTTTTTTACAATTATTTGACAACAGTTAGGAGCCAGAACTCTTTTCGAATACATCAAACAATACAAATACTATAGTATCCTACCGCGAAAGTACATAGAACTAACGCCTATCCATCAGCAGATCACACTTGCATAGTTAAGATGCCGATAAAATTTTTTTATAATTATTTGACAACCGTTAGGAGCCAGAACTCTTTTCGAATACATCAAACAATACAAATACTATAGTATCCTACCCACAAAGTACCTAGAACTAACGCCCATCCATCAGCAGATCACACTTGCCTAGTTAAGATGCCGATATAATTTTTTTACAATTATTTGACAACAGTTAGGAGCCAGAACTCTTTTCGAATACATCAAACAATACAAATACTATAGTATCCTACCCCGAAAGTACCTAGAACTAACGCCTATCCATCAGCAGATCACACTTGCATAGTTAAGATGCCGATAAAATTTATTTACAATTATTTGACAAAAGTTAGGAGCCAGAACTCTTTTCGAATACATCAAACAATACTAATACTATAGTATCCTAACCAGAAAGTACCTAGAACTAACGCCTATCCATCAGCAGATCACACTTGCATAGTTAAGATGCCGATAAAATTTTTTTACAATTATTTGACAACAGTTAGGAGCCAGAACTCTTTTCGAATACATCAAACAATACAAATACTATAGTATCCTACCGCGAAAGTACATAGAACTAACGCCTATCCATCAGCAGATCACACTTGCATAGTTAAGATGCCGATAAAATTTTTTTATAATTATTTGACAACCATTAGGAGCCAGAACTCTTTTCGAATACATCAAACAATACAAATACTATAGTATCCTACCCACAAAGTACCTAGAACTAACGCCCATCCATCAGCAGATCACACTTGCCTAGTTAAGATGCCGATATAATTTTTTTACAATTATTTGACAGCAGTTAGGAGCCAGAACTCTTTTCGAATACATCAAACAATACAAATACTATAGTATCCTACCCCGAAAGTACCTAGAACTAACGCCTATCCATCAGCAGATCACACTTGCATAGTTAAGATGCCGATAAAATTTATTTACAATTATTTGACAAAAGTTAGGAGCCAGAACTCTTTTCGAATACATCAAACAATACTAATACTATAGTATCCTACCCAGAAAGTACCTAGAACTAACGCCTATCCATCAGCAGATCACACTTGCATAGTTAAGATGCCGATAAAATTGATTTACAATTATTTGACAACAGTTAGGAGCCAGAACTCTTTTCGAATACATCAAACAATACAAATACTATAGTATCCTACCCACAAAGTACCTAGAACTAACGCCTATCCATCAGCAGATCACACTTGCCTAGTTAAGATGCCGATATGATTTTTTTACAATTATTTGACAACAGTTAGGAGCCAGAACTCTTTTCGAATACATCAAACAATACAAATACTATAGTATCATACCCCGAAAGTACCTAGAACTAACGCCTATCCATCAGCAGATCACACTTGCATAGTTAAGATGCCGATAAAATTTATTTACAATTATTTGACAACAGTTAGGAGCCAGAACTCTTTTCGAATACATCAAACAATACTAATACTATAGTATCCTACCCAGAAAGTACCTAGAACTAACGCCTATCCATCAGCAGATCACACTTGCATAGTTAAGATGCCGATAAAATTTATTTACAATTATTTGACAACAGTTAGGAGCCAGAACTCTTTTCGAATACATCAAACAATACTAATACTATAGTATCCTACCCAGAAAGTACCTAGAACTAACGCCTATCCATCAGCAGATCACACTTGCATAGTTAAGATGCCGATAAAATTTTTTTACAATTATTTGACAACAGTTAGGAGCCAGAACTCTTTTCGAATACATCAAACAATACAAATACTATAGTATCCTACCGCGAAAGTACATAGAACTAACGCCTATCCATCAGCAGATCACACTTGCATAGTTAAGATGCCGATAAAATTTTTTTATAATTATTTGACAACAGTTAGGAGCCAGAACTCTTTTCGACTACATCAAACAATACTAATACTATAGTATCCTACCCAGAAAGTACCTAGAACTAACGCCTATCCATCAGCAGATCACACTTGCATAGTTAAGATGCCGATAAAATTTATTTACAATTATTTGACAACAGTTGGGAGCCAGAACTCTTTTCGAATACATCAAACAATACTAATACTATAGTATCCTACCCAGAAAGTACCTAGAACTAACGCCTATCCATCGGCAGATCACACTTGCATAGTTAAGATGCCGATAAAATTTATTTACAATTATTTGACAACAGTTAGGAGCCAGAACTCTTTTCGAATACATCAAACAATACTAATACTATAGTATCCTACCCAGAAAGTACCTAGAACTAACGCCTATCCATCAGCAGATCACACTTGCATAGTTAAGATGCCGATAAAATTTTTTTACAATTATTTGACAACAGTTAGGAGCCAGAACTCTTTTCGAATACATCAAACAATACAAATACTATAGTATCCTACCGCGAAAGTACATAGAACTAACGCCTATCCATCAGCAGATCACACTTGCATAGTTAAGATGCCGATAAAATTTTTTTATAATTATTTGACAACAGTTAGGAGCCAGAACTCTTTTCGAATACATCAAACAATACTAATACTATAGTATCCTACCCAGAAAGTACCTAGAACTAACGCCTATCCATCAGCAGATCACACTTGCATAGTTAAGATGCCGATAAAATTTATTTACAATTATTTGACAACAGTTAGGAGCCAGAACTCTTTTCGAATACATCAAACAATACTAATACTATAGTATCCTACCCAGAAAGTACCTAGAACTAACGCCTATTCATCAGCAGATCACACTTGCATAGTTAAGATGCCGATAAAATTTATTTACAATTATTTGACAACAGTTAGGAGCCAGAACTCTTTTCGAATACATCAAACAATACTAATACTATAGTATCCTACCCAGAAAGTACCTAGAACTAACGCCTATCCATCAGCAGATCACACTTGCATAGTTAAGATGCCGATAAAATTTTTTTACAATTATTTGACAACAGTTAGGAGCCAGAACTCTTTTCGAATACATCAAACAATACAAATACTATAGTATCCTACCGCGAAAGTACATAGAACTAACGCCTATCCATCAGCAGATCACACTTGCATACTTAAGATGCCGATAAAATTTTTTTATAATTATTTGACAACCGTTAGGAGCCAGAACTCTTTTCGAATACATCAAACAATACAAATACTATAGTATCCTACCCACAAAGTACCTAGAACTAACGCCCATCCATCAGCAGATCACACTTGCCTAGTTAAGATGCCGATATAATTTTTTTACAATTATTTGACAACAGTTAGGAGCCAGAACTCTTTTCGAATACATCAAACAATACAAATACTATAGTATCCTACCCCCAAAGTACCTAGAACTAACGCCTATCCATCAGCAGATCACACTTGCATAGTTAAGATGCCGATAAAATTTATTTACAATTATTTGACAAAAGTTAGGAGCCAGAACTCTTTTCGAATACATCAAACAATACTAATACTATAGTATCCTACCCAGAAAGTACCTAGAACTAACGCCTATCCATCAGCAGATCACACTTGCATAGTTAAGATGCCGATAAAATTGATTTACAATTATTTGACAACAGTTAGGAGCCAGAACTCTTTTCGAATATATCAAACAATACAAATACTATAGTATCCTACCCACAAAGTACCTAGAACTAACGCCTATCCATCAGCAGATCACACTTGCCTAGTTAAGATGCCGATATAATTTTTTTACAATTATTTGACAACAGTTAGGAGCCAGAACTCTTTACGAATACATCAAACAATACAAATACTATAGTATCCTACCCCGAAAGTACCTAGAACTAACGCCTATCCATCAGCAGATCACACTTGCGTAGTTAAGATGCCGATAAAATTTATTTACAATTATTTGACAACAGTTAGGAGCCAGAACTCTTTTCGAATACATCAAACAATACTAATACTATAGTATCCTACCCAGAAAGTACCTAGAACTAACGCCTATCCATCAGCAGATCACACTTGCATAGTTAAGATGCCGATAAAATTTATTTACAATTATTTGACAACAGTTAGGAGCCAGAACTCTTTTCGAATATATCAAACAATACAAATACTATAGTATCCTACCCCGAAAGTACCTAGAACTAACGCCTATCCATCAGCAGATCACACTTGCATAGTTAAGATGCCGATAAAATTTATTTACAATTATTTGACAACAGTTAGGAGCCAGAACTCTTTTCGAATACATCAAACAATACTAATACTATAGTATGCTAACCAGAAAGTACCTAGAACTAACGCCTATCCATCAGCAGATCACACTTGCATAGTTAAGATGCCGATAAAATTTTTTTACAATTATTTGACAACAGTTAGGAGCCAGAACTCTTTTCGAATACATCAAACAATACAAATACTATAGTATCCTACCGCGAAAGTACATAGAACTAACGCCTATCCATCAGCAGATCACACTTGCATAGTTAAGATGCCGATAAAATTTTTTTATAATTATTTGACAACCGTTAGGAGCCAGAACTCTTTTCGAATACATCAAACAATACAAATACTATAGGATCCTACCCACAAAGTACCTAGAACTAACGCCTATCCATCAGCAGATCACACTTGCCTAGTTAAGATGCCGATATAATTTTTTTACAATTATTTGACAACAGTTAGGAGCCAGAACTCTTTTCGAATACATCAAACAATACAAATACTATAGTATCCTACCCCGAAAGTACCTAGAACTAACGCCTATCTATCAGCAGATCACACTTGCATAGTTAAGATGCCGATAAAATTTATTTACAATTATTTGACAACAGTTAGGAGCCAGAACTCTTTTCGAATACATCAAACAATACTAATACTATAGTATCCTACCGAGAAAGTACCTAGAACTAACGCCTATCCATCAGCAGATCACACTTGCATAGTTAAGATGCCGATAAAATTTATTTACAATTATTTGACAACAGTTAGGAGCCAGAACTCTTTTCGAATACATCAAACAATACAAATACTATAGTATCCTACCGCGAAAGTACATAGAACTAACGCCTATCCATCAGCAGATCACACTTGCATAGTTAAGATGCCGATATAATTTTTTTACAATTATTTGACAACAATTAGGAGCCAGAACTCTTTTCGAATACATCAAACAATACAAATACTATAGTATCCTACCCACAAAGTACCTAGAACTAACGCCTATCCATCAGCAGATCACACTTGCATAGTTAAGATGGCGATATAATTTTTTTACAATTATTTGACAACAGTTAGGAGCCAGAACTCTTTTCGAATACATCAAACAATACTAATACTATAGTATCCTAACCAGAAAGTACCTAGAACTAACGCCTATCCATCAGCAGATCACACTTGCATAGTTAAGATGCCGATAAAATTTTTTTACAATTATTTGACAACAGTTAGGAGCCAGAACTCTTTTCGAATACATCAAACAATACAAATACTATAGTATCCTACCGCGAAAGTACATAGAACTAACGCCTATCCATCAGCAGATCACACTTGCATAGTTAAGATGCCGATAAAATTTTTTTATAATTATTTGACAACAATTAGGAGCCAGAACTCTTTTCGAATACATCAAACAATACAAATACTATAGTATCCTACCCACAAAGTACCTAGAACTAACGCCTATCCATCAGCAGATCACACTTGCCTAGTTAAGATGCCGATATGATTTTTTTACAATTATTTGACAACAGTTAGGAGCCAGAACTCTTTTCGAATACATCAAACAATACAAATACTATAGTATCCTACCCCGAAAGTACCTAGAACTAACGCCTATCCATCAGCAGATCACACTTGCATAGTTAAGATGCCGATAAAATTTATTTACAATTATTTGACAACAGTTAGGAGCCAGAACTCTTTTCGAATACATCAAACAATACTAATACTATAGTATCCTACCCAGAAAGTACCTAGAACTAACGCCTATCCATCAGCAGATCACACTTGCATAGTTAAGATGCCGATAAAATTTATTTACAATTATTTGACAACAGTTAGGAGCCAGAACTCTTTTCGAATACATCAAACAATACTAATACTATAGTATCCTACCCAGAAAGTACCTAGAACTAACGCCTATCCATCAGCAGATCACACTTGCATAGTTAAGATGCCGATAAAATTTTTTTACAATTATTTGACAACAGTTAGGAGCCAGAACTCTTTTCGAATACATCAAACAATACAAATACTATAGTATCCTACCGCGAAAGTACATAGAACTAACGCCTATCCATCAGCAGATCACACTTGCATAGTTAAGATGCCGATAAAATTTTTTTATAATTATTTGACAACCGTTAGGAGCCAGAACTCTTTTCGAATACATCAAACAATACAAATACTATAGTATCCTACCCACAAAGTACCTAGAACTAACGCCCATCCATCAGCAGATCACACTTGCCTAGTTAAGATGCCGATATAATTTTTTTACAATTATTTGACAACAGTTAGGAGCCAGAACTCTTTTCGAATACATCAAACAATACAAATACTATAGTATCCTACCCCGAAAGTACCTAGAACTAACGCCTATCCATCAGCAGATCACACTTGCATAGTTAAGATGCCGATAAAATTTATTTACAATTATTTGACAAAAGTTAGGAGCCAGAACTCTTTTCGAATACATCAAACAATACTAATACTATAGTATCCTACCCAGAAAGTACCTAGAACTAACGCCTATCCATCAGCAGATCACACTTGCATAGTTAAGATGCCGATAAAATTGATTTACAATTATTTGACAACAGTTAGGAGCCAGAACTCTTTTCGAATATATCAAACAATACAAATACTATAGTATCCTACCCACAAAGTACCTAGAACTAACGCCTATCCATCAGCAGATCACACTTGCCTAGTTAAGATGCCGATATAATTTTTTTACAATTATTTGACAACAGTTAGGAGCCAGAACTCTTTTCGAATACATCAAACAACACAAATACTATAGTATCCTACCCCGAAAGTACCTAGAACTAACGCCTATCCATCAGCAGATCACACTTGCGTAGTTAAGATGCCGATAAAATTTATTTACAATTATTTGACAACAGTTAGGAGCCAGAACTCTTTTCGAATACATCAAACAATACTAATACTATAGTATCCTACCCAGAAAGTACCTAGAACTAACGCCTATCCATCAGCAGATCACACTTGCATAGTTAAGATGCCGATAAAATTTATTTACAATTATTTGACAACAGTTAGGAGCCAGAACTCTTTTCGAATATATCAAACAATACAAATACTATAGTATCCTACCCCGAAAGTACCTAGAACTAACGCCTATCCATCAGCAGATCACACTTGCATAGTTAAGATGCCGATAAAATTTATTTACAATTATTTGACAACAGTTAGGAGCCAGAACTCTTTTCGAATACATCAAACAATACTAATACTATAGTATGCTAACCAGAAAGTACCTAGAACTAACGCCTATCCATCAGCAGATCACACTTGCATAGTTAAGATGCCGATAAAATTTTTTTACAATTATTTGACAACAGTTAGGTGCCAGAACTCTTTTCGAATACATCAAACAATACAAATACTATAGTATCCTACCGCGAAAGTACATAGAACTAACGCCTATCCATCAGCAGATCACACTTGCATAGTTTAGATGCCGATAAAATTTTTTTATAATTATTTGACAACCGTTAGGAGCCAGAACTCTTTTCGAATACATCAAACAATACAAATACTATAGGATCCTACCCACAAAGTACCTAGAACTAACGCCTATCCATCAGCAGATCACACTTGCCTAGTTAAGATGCCGATATAATTTTTTTACAATTATTTGACAACAGTTAGGAGCCAGAACTCTTTTCGAATACATCAAACAATACAAATACTATAGTATCCTACCCCGAAAGTACCTAGAACTAACGCCTATCTATCAGCAGATCACACTTGCATAGTTAAGATGCCGATAAAATTTATTTACAATTATTTGACAACAGTTAGGAGCCAGAACTCTTTTCGAATACATCAAACAATACTAATACTATAGTATCCTACCGAGAAAGTACCTAGAACTAACGCCTATCCATCAGCAGATCACACTTGCATAGTTAAGATGCCGATAAAATTTATTTACAATTATTTGACAACAGTTAGGAGCCAGAACTCTTTTCGAATACATCAAATAATACAAATACTATAGTATCCTACCCCGAAAGTACCTAGAACTAACGCCTATCCATCAGCAGATCACACTTGCATAGTTAAGATGCCGATATAATTTTTTTACAATTATTTGACAACAATTAGGAGCCAGAACTCTTTTCGAATACATCAAACAATACAAATACTATAGTATCCTACCCACAAAGTACCTAGAACTAACGCCTACTTCAGCAGATCACACTTGCATAGTTAAGATTCCGATATAATTTTTTTACAATTATTTGACAACAGTTAGGAGCCAGAACTCTTTTCGAATACATCAAACAATACTAATACTATAGTATCCTAACCAGAAAGTACCTAGAACTAACGCCTATCCATCAGCAGATCACACTTGCATAGTTAAGATGACGATAACATTTTTTTACAATTATTTGACAACAGTTAGGAGCCAGAACTCTTTTCGAATACATCAAACAATACAAATACTATAGTATCCTACCGCGAAAGTACATAGAACTAACGCCTATCCATCAGCAGATCACACTTGCATAGTTAAGATGCCGATAAAATTTTTTTATAATTATTTGACAACAGTTAGGAGCCAGAACTCTTTTCGAATACATCAAACAATACAAATACTATAGTATCCTACCCACAAAGTACCTAGAACTAACGCCTATCCATCAGCAGATCACACTTGCCTAGTTAAGATGCCGATATGATTTTTTTACAATTATTTGACAACAGTTAGGAGCCAGAACTCTTTTCGAATACATCAAACAATACAAATACTATAGTATCCTACCCCGAAAGTACCTAGAACTAACGCCTATCCATCAGCAGATCACACTTGCATAGTTAAGATGCCGATAAAATTTATTTACAATTATTTGACAACAGTTAGGAGCCAGAACTCTTTTCGAATACATCAAACAATACTAATACTATAGTATCCTACCCAGAAAGTACCTAGAACTAACGCCTATCCATCAGCAGATCACACTTGCATAGTTAAGATGCCGATAAAATTTATTTACAATTATTTGACAACAGTTAGGAGCCAGAACTCTTTTCGAATACATCAAACAATACTAATACTATAGTATCCTACCCAGAAAGTACCTAGAACTAACGCCTATCCATCAGCAGATCACACTTGCATAGTTAAGATGCCGATAAAATTTTTTTACAATTATTTGACAACAGTTAGGAGCCAGAACTCTTTTCGAATACATCAAACAATACAAATACTATAGTATCCTACCGCGAAAGTACATCGAACTAACGCCTATCCATCAGCAGATCACACTTGCATAGTTAAGATGCCGATAACATTTTTTTATAATTATTTGACAACCGTTAGGAGCCAGAACTCTTTTCGAATACATCAAACAATACAAATACTATAGTATCCTACCCACAAAGTACCTAGAACTAACGCCCATCCATCAGCAGATCACACTTGCCTAGTTAAGATGCCGATATAATTTTTTTACAATTATTTGACAACAGTTAGGAGCCAGAACTCTTTTCGAATACATCAAACAATACAAATACTATAGTATCCTACCCCGAAAGTACCTAGAACTAACGCCTATCCATCAGCAGATCACACTTGCATAGTTAAGATGCCGATAAAATTTATTTACAATTATTTGACAACAGTTAGGAGCCAGAACTCTTTTCGAATACATCAAACAATACTAATACTATAGTATCCTACCCAGAAAGTACCTAGAACTAACGCCTATCCATCAGCAGATCACACTTGCATAGTTAAGATGCCGATAAAATTTATTTACAATTATTTGACAACAGTTAGGAGCCAGAACTCTTTTCGAATACATCAAACAATACTAATACTATAGTATCCTACCCAGAAAGTACCTAGAACTAACGCCTATCCATCAGCAGATCACACTTGCATAGTTAAGATGCCGATAAAATTTTTTTACAATTATTTGACAACAGTTAGGAGCCAGAACTCTTTTCGAATACATCAAACAATACAAATACTATAGTATCCTACCGCGAAAGTACATCGAACTAACGCCTATCCATCAGCAGATCACACTTGCATAGTTAAGATGCCGATAAAATTTTTTTATAATTATTTGACAACCGTTAGGAGCCAGAACTCTTTTCGAATACATCAAACAATACAAATACTATAGTATCCTACCCACAAAGTACCTAGAACTAACGCCCATCCATCAGCAGATCACACTTGCCTAGTTAAGATGCCGATATAATTTTTTTACAATTATTTGACAACAGTTAGGAGCCAGAACTCTTTTCGAATACATCAAACAATACAAATACTATAGTATCCTACCCCGAAAGTACCTAGAACTAACGCCTATCCATCAGCAGATCACACTTGCATAGTTAAGATGCCGATAAAATTTATTTACAATTATTTGACAACAGTTAGGAGCCAGAACTCTTTTCGAATACATCAAACAATACTAATACTATAGTATCCTACCCAGAAAGTACCTAGAACTAACGCCTATCCATCAGCAGATCACACTTGCATAGTTAAGATGCCGATAAAATTGATTTACAATTATTTGACAACAGTTAGGAGCCAGAACTCTTTTCGAATATATCAAACAATACAAATACTATAGTATCCTACCCACAAAGTACCTAGAACTAACGCCTATCCATCAGCAGATCACACTTGCCTAGTTAAGATGCCGATATAATTTTTTTACAATTATTTGACAACAGTTAGGAGCCAGAACTCTTTTCGAATACATCAAACAATACAAATACTATAGTATCCTACCCCGAAAGTACCTAGAACTAACGCCTATCCATCAGCAGATCACACTTGCGTAGTTAAGATGCCGATAAAATTTATTTACAATTATTTGACAACAGTTAGGAGCCAGAACTCTTTTCGAATACATCAAACAATACTAATACTATAGTATCCTACCCAGAAAGTACCTAGAACTAACGCCTATCCATCAGCAGATCACACTTGCATAGTTAAGATGCCGATAAAATTTATTTACAATTATTTGACAACAGTTAGGAGCCAGAACTCTTTTCGAATATATCAAACAATACAAATACTATAGTATCCTACCCCGAAAGTACCTAGAACTAACGCCTATCCATCAGCAGATCACACTTGCATAGTTAAGATGCCGATAAAATTTATTTACAATTATTTGACAACAGTTAGGAGCCAGAACTCTTTTCGAATACATCAAACAATACTAATACTATAGTATCCTACCCAGAAAGTACCTAGAACTAACGCCTATCCATCAGCAGATCACACTTGCATAGTTAAGATGCCGATAAATTTTTTTTACAATTATTTGACAACAGTTAGGAGCCAGAACTCTTTTCGAATACATCAAACAATACAAATACTATAGTATCCTACCGCGAAAGTACATAGAACTAACGCCTATCCATTAGCAGATCACACTTGCATAGTTAAGATGCCGATAAAATTTTTTTATAATTATTTGACAACAGTTAGGAGCCAGAACTCTTTTCGAATACATCAAACAATACAAATACTATAGTATCCTACCCACAAAGTACCTAGAACTAACGCCTATCCATCAGCAGATCAAACTTGCCTAGTTAAGATGCCGATATAATTTGTTTACAATTATTTGACAACAGTTAGGAGCCAGAACTCTTTTCGAGTACATCAAACAATACAAATACTATAGTATCCTACCCCGAAAGTACCTAGAACTAACGCCTATCCATCAGCAGATCACACAGCAGATCACACAGATCACACAGCACCCCCTCACAGCACCTCCCGAAGATAAAAAATGCCGAATATATTTGTTTAAACAAATAACATTAGTTGTAATCTTTCACCACTCTCTTAGCGAGTGAGTCTCTAGCGATCTCGTTCGCGCGAGAATTTGGCCGAAGTCGAATTCATCGACAATCAATGGCTTCGAGAGCATAAGAACTGCTCGAGATTATTTGTTTAAACAATTTGAAATGACAACATTTCACCGCTCTTATGTAGAGCGAGTCTCTAGTAGTCTTAGGGAATTCGATCCCTCGTAGAACCTCCCGATGGTAAAAATGTCGGGGAAAAGAATGCCAAATTGTTTATTGTTTAAACAATAAACAGTAATTGTACATTTTCACCACGTTCTTGAAGAGTGAGCGGATCTTACGATTAGCGATAACGCTTTCTAGAAAATTCGACCGAAATCGAATTTTCGATGTTGATGAGGAATACGGTGGAATTGTATTGTTTAAACAATTTATTGTATCCCCGTTTTTCCATAAAGCGGGCCTCTAGCAGCGCCGATTGCTGAACATTTTTATAATCTCTTGAATCTGGACGGAATTGCCAGATGTATTTTCATATATATTGTTTGACATAAACAATTAATTATTTATTAATTGTATCGCATTTTTGCGATAGCTATGATCGGGCAACCGTTATCGCCGGAATCGGAACGCTAGCAGATTCACGCCTCATGCGTAGAAGCGAAACACGGTCGCCTAAGACTAGGTGTGTATCCATCGATGTATACACACACATACATCATTCAAATTATTTTCGTTACGACCGAACGCGTGCAAAAAGGTCACCTCTCTCTCTCTGCACGTGGCCGGCGTAGCGAACACACACACGCACAGCAATCGTCGCCCCTATAGAATACGTGCGCGGCGTTCTCTGGCGGGAGCAGGCGGTGACTCGTAGCCAAAGCTGCGAGGTTCTGCCGTACCGCCATGATGGGAGGCCGCGTCGAAATTTTCTGGCGTGTGACACATGGCCTTAAATCAAATTGGTTTTTTCCTTGTCTCACGGCCTACTACGACTCTATTTGTTTCAAATATTTTATTTTTTATTTTTTCAATCTTAAGGCAGTAGTCTGATCTAGAAATTTGACAAAATCGTTTTTTTTTTCATTTTATTATTCCTTAGACCTTTCTTAATACGCTCGTGAAAACCGTTTATTGATATTTCAAAAATTAGCAGAGTAATAGAAATTATAAGCAAGCCGCGCGCTCAGGTAGCGCGGTCGGGAAGCAACTTTGAACGCGTTTATCTCAGAACTATGTTTTTCAAATCGGCGCCCACGATATCTCGATAACTAATTGACCGATCGAGCTCAAATTTTGCACATACCTTCGGTAGACTCTTTCTGAGGACTGGTAGCAGAATTGAGTCGAACAATAATTTTGCCCACATTTTATAACTCGTCGAATACCCGAAAATGTATGAAATATCGTTAATCAAAGTTTAACAGGCCGCCATTTTGTAACAAAATTTTTTTAAGTACTAATTCTGCTACCAGTGCTCAGAATACTCATACAGATTGAGAATATATATTATTTTTTTTTCAGATGCATACAACATCACCCAGAGTGGGCGCCGATTGAGGCGGTTTTCCGCGGACCATGTTGTAAAAAAATAAAAAACTACATGAAAATATTTAAAATAATTTTTTTTTAAATGTAGATACATTCTCAAAGGAACAATAAATACATATGTAAAATTTCATCAACACAACTTCAACGGTTTAAAAGTTATTCCAACCCAAAAATGACGTCAAAAATCTCGCTCTAGACCAGACTACTGCCTTAAATAAAGCCGACCGAACTGTTGTATAGGGACGTTTCACATTTTTTTAAACCCTAGGACGTAAAATACCTCTTTTACGTACCGTTTACACGCACGAAAAAGCGAGGGAAACATGGTTGCGGTATACAAATAAAATATTTAACTATTAGACGATATATAGATCTTGATTTTCATAAAGAAATATATATTTAAAATAAAATAATTTTCATAATGATATGCAATAGGAAAAATTTGATTTTACGAAAAATCTAGTTAATTCAAATTTAAAAAAAATCAAATAGACGCATCTAGAATATCAAAGGAAGTTTTCTGTCAGTGTAGGTGTGTGCATTAATTTCAAGGAATTTTCAAGAGATGGCGTAACTACTACTATATCGCATCGGGTCATGTTACTAATTTTATGTCAAAGCATCATCACACGGCTTTAGTTTTCAGTATATGTTATTTTGCCAAAGTGTAAATGACATTATTTTTTTTAGCGTTGAGTATGTCGAATTTGGTGCCGACAAAACGCAATTTGCCGGAAGCTTTGCTATTTTGCTTGCATTTGAAGAAAAGTGCTGCTGAAAGTCAACGAATGCTGTCGCTTATGGCGATTATGCTCCACCGATTTCCACATGGGAGTACTGGTTTCGACGCTATAAAAAAAGGTGACTTTCACACGGAAGATAAGGAACATTCAGGCCAGTCGAAAAAGTTTGAAGATGAGAAAGTGGAAGCTTTACGCGATGAATACCCGAGTCAAACGAAAGAAGAACTTGCAGAATCATTAAAAGTTGATCAACATCAAGTCGCCAAAAGTCCTTTCAAGACAAGTCTTATAAGATTAAAATGAGTAGGTATGCCAAATTTCAGATCAAAATTTACTTTCTGCTTTTCGGAAATTTATCCGTAGAATTAATTCTCGACACTTTTAATAAAAATTAGCTTTTCTTTAAATATTTACGGAGGACATGTATATTCAGCTACGCCGATGTCATACCGCAAGGTTTTCATTTTAATCCATAATGCTTCTACTTAATATTTGTACATGATTAATTCTGTAAATATTTAAATTTTTCAAATGGAACATTACCAAGTAAGAATTAAATTTTTTCTCAGTGGCCAGAATGAATTCCAATAGTGACAGCGGTTCTTAAACTGTGTTCCGCGGTACCCAAGGGTTCCATGGGGAAATTACCGGTGTTCCGCGAATTAGTTACTTTTTGTCATTAAAGCATTGGATTATTTTTTGAAAATAAAAAAAAATGGCATAAGTGCATTGAAAATAGCAATGTTGAATGTTTGTCACTTTTATTTAATTTTATGAAATAAAACAAGCTAGAATTGAAATTGAAATTCAAAATATCATAATGGGACATTTAGTAAGCCTTCTGAAGTCTTTATCAGATTACTTCCCGAATTATTCTGATCATGACAACGAGTGGGTACAAAGTCCATTTGTCAATCAAAGTAAACCTACCATGCTAACCGTACTAGAATACGTATCATTGATTGATGTTCAGAGCTTATCCGCACTAAACACACACGTTTGAGTCTATGCCATTTAAGGGGAGAAAAGCCTTTAGAATTTGCAAAAAATCGCCTTTTTTTAATATTTGGAAACTATAATATATTAAGGCTTTATATACGCGATTTCGCCGATTTTCGAAGGTACTTTTCTAGACGCGGTTAAAAAAAAATGACGCAAATATTGACAACATTTTTTTTACAGATCATTTATGCACATTATGTATATGTAAAAAAAAATCAGAAATATTAACAAATGGCGGAGATATAACATAATAAAGCAATGTATTTTTTTTGCGCGCGCGTTGATGGTGAAAGTTCTCAGCATCGATGTGGGTGTCTGAAAAAAAACATGAACATATTTATAATTGCATAATGAATGTATCTTCAGTGTAAACCAACAATATTATTTAAAAAAATTATTATAATAAAAATTCGAAACTTAAAAATTTTTTTACTCAATTTTCTGTCGGTATTTTATTTTTTATATTTTTTTGTGTCATTGAAATTTTTGTTTCTGTGGTTCACACGATAGGTGATGATACTAAGAATACGTTGTAAAAATTTCAAAGCGATCTGAACCTTCGTTCAAGAGTTCGAACTTTCACAAGGTTCAAAAAAGTGAAACGTGGAAAAACGGCTTTGAAGTTCGCGGTCGGGCGCGCCGCGCGGTATCTATTTTACGCTCTAAATGCTGTAACTTTAACAATTTTTGGAATTTTTCAATTCTGTAAAGCTTAAAATATTCCTAACCGTTCAGGCTAATGGTATCAAAAATAAATAAAAAATGAAAATTTTTGAAATTTTTCGCGTATATAAGGCCTCAAGAAGATACTGTTAAAAGGAAAAATCGAAATATGAAATATTTACGGAGTTATAGCTCATAGTGGAGAGCGCCGAGACCGCGTACCGCGAACGAGCCAGTTCTGAACTGAACTTGACCAAATTTTTCGTCAAGTGTATATTATTTATTTAGATATTTTTAAAAAAATGTATTTCATCAGATAAAAAAGTAATAAAAATGCACTGAGTATTCGGCAGGCTGCCAACTTCTTGCGACGAAAATTTCACGTTAAAAAAATGATTATCGGACAATTTCCAACTGAGAATATTGTTAAAAAAAAGAAAACGAAAATTCGTGAATATGCATCGTAAAGTGCTGCACGTGCGAATACTCGCGGCTCGCGAAACATCTCGAAAATGGCACATACACATATCTGCATGACACGTATATGTTCAACAACGTTAAAGCTATATATATATATATATGTATACTAGTATACGTGAATAGCTCACACTTGAATGCCGACGAATCGGCAATACGTGCGCAGAAGTATTCGGCACGAGAAAAGTTTCTTTGGCGAAAGAACACAAAAAAGAAAGAGGATAAATAAAAAAAAAGAGCAAAGAAAAAAAAATACATTGCATTTATAAGTCATTTATTATGAATTACACGATGCTATATTTAAAACGGAGGGGAAGACGAGAGGCATGTCTTGGTACATGGATATATGGGATATCGAGATTATAACGCACGCGTGTTTCCGTAGCCCCCATCGAGTACAACGCGAGAGAAGGCCCGTTCCTTATTCTACCTTCCAACCTTCATCCTCACCCTTTCTCTCTCCCTCTCTCTCTCTCTCTCTCTCATTCTCTCCCTTCAAGAATAACAGCCCTCCTGCCCTTCTCATACGAATGCATACACGGGCACACGTCTGTAGCACCTTGTAATATAATGTCTGCCAAATATATATATACAGGGTGAGGCACATAAAGTGTTACAGAGCAATAGCACTCAAACTATTGATCATATCCAAAAATGTTTCAGACAAAAATGTTTCAGTATTCGAGAAGCCCACCATACTGGACCACCCTATTTTTTTATCGGTGGAGGCGCTGAAGCTACGTCAAGGTCAACTCCACTTTTTTAAAATGGAACCATGTATTTTTTTTTCGATGACATTATTACCAATTTTAAGACGAATTTAGCGACCTACAACACAAGGTCATTCTAGTCACGCAAAGTATGAAAATAGTCGCAAAATCGAAAAATATCGGAATAATCACTTTCAAAGGATCCACTAACCTTGGTTTGGGTTTACCTACAGAAGATGCTCCTTCTTTCCTTCCACGTCATGTCGTCCTCTATTCTTTCTCTTCTTCCTCTTAATTCCTTTTTCCTACCCATTACTTCTCTCTTTCCCTCTTTACTTTCCATCCTTTCCACATTTTCTTAATATATTCCACGAATATAATAATTCTTCTATTTATAAATTAATAATGAATTGTTCTATTCGTATATAGCATTATTTAATAATAATGCAATGTACATTAATTTTTGTCAATCAATTATAAATTTTATTAATATATTTCATGAATATAATAACTTTTCTATTTATATATAAATAATATACGTTAGTTTTTATTGATAAATTATTCTGTTTGTGTATTACATATTTACTAAACATTAAATATTTGTTTATTAAGAAATCATTAATCACGTTTCAGTTGCTTAAGAGAACTAAAGAAAATTTAAGAGTGTTGAAAATTGAACTCGATTAATACAGAATAAGAGCCCAATAAAAAGGGACGTTTCGACTGTATTGGGGGAATAAAAAAAAATTACCATGATTGAAAATATTGAGGGTGGAATTTTTAGAGGAAAATTTTGCAAGAACATTTTTGGAAGAAGCTCCCATGAAAACTGTGAAACATCGCACCTGCAAAATGAGCCAGGCTCCTCATATAAAGTATGTTTATACGTATACTCCGCTTAGTTATTATATTCCGTGGAATAATCTTTGCACGCATGTACGTACAAATTGCCCCGACCCTTGAATCTACCTACGTGCGCGGTCATATTCGTGCTTTCCATACCTATAGTAAATTTATAAGCGATGTATACGAACAAGCTCGATGAGTTTCAATCCCATGTATAACGTGCATTCGTTGTATCGGAGTTGCATGCATGCACGCGGCCCTGCTACCGAATAAAGGGACGAGAGAAGAAAAAAAAAGTGATATCGTTTTTCGAAATTGTCGTTGCGCTTATTCGACATTTGTACATAGTGGGTGTATGCAAATTTAGGCCATTTCTCTCCGAGAAACGCATCTACAGTGGCGGGCAAAAGTTTCGGGCCACTCTATTTTTCTGACAATGAGTAAAGTGATAAAATTTAATATTTATATTTATTTAATTAATTTAATTTAATTTAATAAATATTCAATTTAAATAATGACTGGATGGAGCGTCGGGCAAAAAGTTAGTCGAAAATAGGCGAATCGTGGATTTATCAGGCTAGATCATGTCGTGCATGTTCAGCCTTACAAATAGATAATTTAATAATAAATTAACACTTAGAAATGTTAATTTTCCACTTTTAATAATAATTGAAGTCAAATTCGACGATATTGGCGCGTGCTTGACTGAGGTTTTGTCAGTGACTGTACATATGTTTCAACGGTCGAACAAAAAAATTTCTCAATTTTTAAATTTAATTAATACGTTCGGATAATCTTATTATTATCAATAATTATCCAAAAACTCAATATACTGGGTGGATCAATAACTATTAGCACCTTGGATATCTTCGAAACTATAAGGTTCACAGAAATATTTGCTGAAATGAAATTGCACAGTACGAAAAGGGCCATCCCATAGCGATAATAGTTTTTTTTGCAGGTGGAGGTACTTCGGATATTTGAAGGTCAACTCCATTTTTTCAAATGGATCGGTATGTTTTTTTTCCGTATCATGAAAGAGGATCTTAAAACGAGTTCAACGACCTATAAGATAAGGTCATTGAAGGTCACAGAAAGTACAGAAAGGCGATAATACTTACGGTTTCGGTAGTAAATAAAATTACTACGTTTTATAGTAAGTGTTCGAAATGACGAAAGTGTACAAAGAAGTACCAACTACACTTGACGACATGTAACAAAGAATTATTACAGCCTGTGCATCAATAAGTTCTGACGCTGTAAAACTTGCAAGTCAATCAATCGAAAAAAGAATCCAATGTTGCATTGATACTGATGGTCGTCATTTTGAACACTTACTATAAACGTAGTAATTTTATTTACTACCGAAACTGTAAGTATTATCGCCTTTCTGTACTTTCTATGACCTTCAATGACCTTATGTTATAGGTCGCTGAACTCGTTTTAAGCTCCTCTTTCATGATACAGAAAAAAAAACATACCGATTCATTTAAAAAAATGGAGTTGACCTTCAAATGTCCGAAGTACCTCCACCCGCAAAAACACTATTATCGCTATCGGATGGCCCCTTTCGTACTGTGCAATTTCATTTCAGCAAATACTTCTGTGAACCTTATAGTTTCGAAGATATCCAAGGTGCTAATAGTTATTGATCCACCCTGTATATTGAGTTTTCCTATGATTGCTATTCATTCACCGTTAAAAAAGGCGATACTCCTCATTACTTTGATTAATTGCTCGACAATTACTCAGTCGATTTATTTCAAACTTAGCACAATCAATCGCTTGATCCTAAATCTTGATGATATAATATTTCCCGAATTTACAGCGATTTAGTTCCATTCGTTTCACAACCATTAACGTCTGCAGAAGCTGTTTTCCCATAAACGATTTTATTAAATTCATATGTTTATGACTACTAAATTATTTAGTGAAATATTCTAAAATAATTCATGTATTATTATTGCATCAAGAACTAGATTTCCTCAAATTTTCAAAAATTTTGGCAATTTTTCAATATCCATCCAGTAATACCCTAATATTTGTCCTAAAAAAAAATAATCTGCCATTTACTAATTTACTAAACATTACTAATAACATTACGTTGATGTAAATTACATTTTATTGCGCTAAAAAAAATAAAGTCGACGAAAGTTATAATCAAAAAAAGAACTTGCAGCGACAGGGTTAAAATTTATTCTATTTTTTCCCATTGTATTATAAGTGGATGTCAGGAGTTCAGCTGCTAGAAATATCCAGTTACTAGAAAGCGGCTGCCTTTTACTGCTCGTAAAATGTCATCTTCATACGCCCAAAGAAAAAAAAAATACAACGACGTGTGTCAAAATCCAATTTTTGGGGACGTAAATTTAAAAAAAAGTATGGAGATGGACGAGAAGAATGGACAGAACGAGGGAAAATGTGGGAGAAATGAAGGGTGACCGCAGAAGGAAAAAAAAACCAGCAGGAGAGAGACAGAGATAAAATAGTTGGGGGTAAGGAAAGAATATCGGGGTAATAACCTCCCGACAGCCTAGACGTGCCTTGACCCGAGAACGTGGTTTAGAGAAACAGGTGCGCGACCATTGACCGGACTTTCTCTCTCCGTCTCTCTTCTCTCTCTCTCTCTCTCTCTCTCTCTCTCTCTCTCTTCTCACCCTCCCTCTTATTCTTTTTCTTTCATTCCCTCGCTGCCTACCTTCGGATACCTACTAAATTATAATATACCCGTTCCAGCTTCGGATCCGGCTAGAATCTCAGATTCTCCCTCTCGCTCGTCTCCGGAACGAATGAGGAGGAGGGGCCCGACAAGCGATTTAATCGGTTCGACTCCCCGTGAGGTAAGAATCCCATAGCGCTAGGACGGACACCACGCACCGCAAACCAGGAGAATCCCGGGTATAATAACGCGAACCAGTTAGTTTTTTTATTATTATTTTTTTTTCACTTTTATTATTATTCCCTTAACATGGAACAGCTTTGAAAGACGCACTCTCGGAATCTTCGATTGGGGGACAAATGAAAGCACCCGAGGAACATTATGCGCTAAGGTGAGAAAGCGGACAATTTTGAGGTAATAAAATGCGTTGTGAAACATTCCACTACGTTTGGGCTGACTAAGAGTCTCTCAGATTTCCCAAAATTCCAAAAGCAGATAAGAAGGAAAAGAAGGAACCGTGGTACGAACCCTTAGGAAGGTAAAGAGAACGATAGGAAATACCGAAAGTAAGTGCCCGGAGTATCCCATTGGGCGACAGAATATCGGGTCATCACAGAAATCCACCTCTAATCTCTTAACTACTTTAGTAGCTTTGCGGTAACTTTAGTCAATTGCGAAACAAGTTTTCAGCTAGCATTCTTCAATCTGGGAACTTTACTGGAAACAAAACAGCTTCAGTACTTTGGTAACTCACTGCAAAGTCAGCAGAAACGCTGCAGCACATTGGTAGCTTGCTAGTTGGTGCGTAGGGTCCTTCAACCCATTGGAATTTCGCTTTGTATGCAGTAAAAAGAACTGCAGCACTTTGGTAACTTGCTAGTTGTTGGACAAGATCATTCAACCATTTGAAATTCCGCTTTGTATGCAGTAAACGAGCTACAGCACTTTAGTAACGTGCTAGTTGTATAGAGTCCTTCAACCAGATGGAATTCTGCTTTATATGCAGTAAAAAAAAGCTGCAGTAATTTGCTAGTTGTTGGATAGGGTTCTTCAATCAGTTGGAAATCTCCTCTGTATGCAGTAAAAGAGCTGCAGTACTTTAGTAGCTTGCTAGTTGGTGCATAGGGTCCTTCAACCCATTGCAAATCCGCTTTGTATGCAGTAAAAAAGCTACAGCACTTTAGTAACTTGCTATTTGTTGGACAGGATCCTTCAAACCAGTTGGACTTCCGCTTTGTATGCAGTAAAAGAGCTGCAGCACTTTAGTCACTTGCTAGTTGTCTAGGGTCCATCAACAAGTTGGAATTCCGCTTTTATGCAGCCAAAAAGCTGCAGCACTTTAGTAGCTTGGTGCATAGGGTCCTTCAACTCATTGGAATTTCGCTTTGTAAGCAATACAAAAAGTAGCACTTGTTCAGTAACTTACTATCCGTTCGCTAGACACCGACCGAATGGCATGCTATTGATCCAAAGTTAGCGAAACACCAAATCGATGTCAGTAAATTCCGAAAATGCAGTTACTTTTAGCTATCGATGAAATGGCAGTCTGAGAACATTCGAAAGAAAACAATCTGCGATATATTCTGTGCCCTCCATGATCCTTCTCGAAGATGGTTAGCTGCAAGATCAAAGCTTCGTTCCTGACCCAAGTTTTTAAGATTCAGAGGTCCATTTCTATCACGTACGTTTTTAGGGGAACTTCCACCATCTAGACATTTCTAGGATACGGATAATCCCATGGCACTCATTGCTCTCACTGTACGTTTCTGTAGAAAATCGACTACCTCGTTTCTTCCCGGGCAAACGACAAGTTCAGAGGGCAAGCAAGTACTCAAGGCAAATACGTCATTAATGTCATCATACATTACCGGGAAAAAATGGACGCTCGTTTTACTCTGACATGATTTAGGGAGTAGTGATGTTACGACGCAGTTTCTCGTCCAAGTTCCTTAGCCTGTACACCTCGGCACTCCAATTTTCACACGTCGTGTATGGTGCCCCGTTCGTTTTTGTATATTGGTTGGAACCACGTGCGTGACACTATGTAAGAGTCTCTGAAGAATTTCATTTCTTCTTTTACTCAACCAGGTGGATATATCTATATATGTGTGTGCACATAAATACACGAGTGTGAGAATGCCAAGTGAGTTTGGCGGTGTGCATGGGAGATGAGAGCGCCTTGTCCGTGAATCCAGTGGACCGCGCATGAGGAGAGGGCAAAGGGACATCAGAGAAGAGATGGAAAGAGCGCGTTGCCAACGTGCGTGGGCTGACAGTCTGACAAGCTGGCAGCAAGCCGGGGCCCGACCACCCGACACCTCACTGTCAAACGGATCGGGAGTCTCTCGTAAGTCCTCTCTCTCTCTCTCTCTCTCAGTCTTTTTCCGCCTCTCTCCAGCCCTTCTTTTTCTACACGCTTCTCTCACCCTACTAATTTTTCCCTCCTTGTTTATCACTTTCTAGGTCTCTTTTTCTTAATACTTCTTTGTCCTTTGTTATCTCTCTCCGTCTGTCCCTTCGCCTATGTTCTCTTCCTTCTTCAGGACGACTCGCATTTTGTTTGTTTTTTTTTTTTTTTTAGGTACTTCAGTCTCCCTTTCTCGCGCGCTCCGTCTTTTCGTGTTCTTCTTTTCCATCTTGGGCTTTTTCGAGTCTCTCGGTGTCCTTTTTGTTTTGCTCTCGCTTTAATACATTGTATTTTGCGCTGTCCCACTCGCTCCTTCTCACTTGCTATCGGATCTAGCTCTCTTTCCCTCGGCTTCGTTCACTTAGTTGTCCTCGGTCTCGACCCTCTTAACCGTGCGTGCATGCTCCTCTCTCTCGTCTTCTCTCTCTCTCTCTCTCTCTCTCTCTCTCTCTCTCTCTCTCTCTCTCTCTCTCTCTCTCTCTCTCTCTCTCTCTCTCTCTATCTCTCTCTCTCTCTCTCTCTCTCTCTCTCTCTCTTTCTCTCTCTCTCCCTTTCTCGTTGTCCTTGTCCGCTCCGTTCGCCAACATCCTTCCACACACGACGTCGACAACAGCGACGAGCTCACGGCGAGATTCCACCAAAAGGGAACTCACTCGTGTCTCTACGAGCGTGTCCTTTAAGGGTCGTCGAGGCAACACGCGCTCTCCATGTGTTATGTGTATGCCCGACATGTGTGTATGTGTGTGTGTGGATCGTTTGTGTTTCGTGTCCTCTTTCGTCGTTCACTCGTTCCGCTCGTGGACACGGTGGGGCTGAGGGGGAGGGAAAAAAGGACGAGGAGGTACACCGCGAAAGAATCGGTCGAACGAGAGACGGATGGAGGAGATTGTTTAATTGGCTTTTAGGGAAATCAGTTACGCCTATTTTTGTCCTGGAGGCTGCGCGCTTGCGAGTTTAAAAGCGACTCCTAAAGGTGAGTTCACGCGATTCCGCGGCTCAACTCAAGAATATAAATACGAAAATTCATCTCCGAGACTTTGCACTCATTTTTTATTTCTCCATCGTCTAAACACGCGTCTGTATTTTACAACAAAGCTACGAACACTTATTCAATTTCGATAATTAAGCTTGAATTTATCTTAAAATTATCTTATAATATCTGATACTATATTACATTGTATATAATAAAATTATAGAAAATTATCTTAAATTTATCTTGAAATGATCTTAAATGTATCTTTAAATTATCTTAAATCTATCTTTAAGTTATCTTAAATTTATCTTTAAACTATCTAAAAATTATCTTAGAATTATCTTTAATAATTAACCCGAACTTAATAATTAGGCTTATTTGACCGACATTGAAATTAGCCCAGTGAAACTAATCGTAAAAAAAAAAACATTTTCTATTATGATATTATATTACATTATATTATATATAATAAGATATAAAATTATCTTAAATTTATCTTAAAGTTATCTTTAAGTTATCTTAATTTCATCTTAAGATTATCTGAATACTATCTCAAAATTATCTTTAGTAATTAATCTGAACTTAATAATCGAACTTATAAAGGACATTCAAATTGGCCCAGTGAAACTAATCGTGAGAGAAAAAAAAACGATTTTCAATTGTACGATGATTTTATACGTGACAGCGATTGGTATGAGCAGTTGACTATAGGTTTATCCAAATGAAATGCATTTTTGTCGATCGTAGTATCGTATACATATAAAACCGATATAGTCCTCGTAAGTAAAGTTAGAATAGTTGGTATATATGTGTGTGTGTGTGCGTATGAGTTTATTCGTCCGAATGAATTTATGGTGTCGAGGAATTCCATGGCGATTCCCTTTCATCCCTCTGTGTCTTTCTCCTTCGTGTCCTCGCTTCCCCTCGTTATTCTCAGCCCCCTTCACCCTCGCCGACCGACTCAAATTCTCGGTCTCTCTCTCTCTCTCTCTCTCTCTTTCTCTCTCTCGCTCTGCTGGCACTCCGTAACCGAGACCCCGGCCATGCGTGTCTTACGATTCACGACAACGTCCAGAGTGAGATAGGATCGAGAACCTTACAACAATGCGAGACTGGACCTGGACCGATGCATCTCTTGCGCACGGGTTATACCGAGCGAGCTTGCCTCTTTCTCTCTCTCTCTCTCTCTCTCTCTCTCTCTCTCTCTCTCTCTCTCTCTCTCCTCTTTCTCTCTCTCTCCTCTCTCTGTCTGCATCTCGCTTTTTCTTATTTTCACGTCTCTCTCTCTCTCTTACGGGCCAATAGCGCCGTAAATGTTTTGTCCCATTGGGCATATTAAAGGACCAACGAAAACACTTCGTATTGTCTTTTATCCTGATTACAACGGATCCAAGACCATTAATCGTAACGATCAAACGGAATGATCCATTTGCACTATTTTATTCGTAATAAATTTTACGAATTAGACATTCGAAAACCCCGACGAAAAATTGATTTTGGATAAAAAAAAACACGATAAGCAGAGAGCTGGTCGAGATCTGTAATTCGGGCGCGGCTATTTTAATCGTAGACGTCAAATTGATTTGGATATCAACACCACTTCTAAAAATGAAGAGCTCCATTTTTTAAATTCCACTTTAAGTCTTTGTTTCAAACAAACCTAACCTTACCTAACCTTTTTTTCCATTAGTTATTAATAATAATGTCACTTTCCCTCGAAAAATCGAAAAAAATTGAAACAATTGTTTTTTTTAAACGTTTAAAAGGTCCTTCAGGAGAAGATTGTTTATAACTTTTTCAATTATTGATACTTTTTAATGATATCTGGTACACACCTTTGTTAACGTAGAAATAATTACAAAAGAAGAAAAAGATACAAATCAAATAGATATAAAATAGAAACAAAATAGCAAAAATAAATAGAAACAAAATAGGTACAAATATGTACTTTTGTACTTATTTGTTTGGGTTTGAAGGAACAAGTGAGATCATCAAAAAATAGTTTAGATCAAAAAATAGTTTAGACATTTATTTATAGGTGCTTTAATTTCAAAGTACGTGCAAATAAATGTCTAAAGGATTTTTCAATCATCTCACTTATTCCTTCAAAATTAATGTTTTCAACAAACCTAATTTTCGGTTCGTCACAGTAGCCTGATCCCTTAATCACATAACATTTGTTTTTTTAATACGATTAGTAAATTATGCGTGAGCACTTTGTGACGACTACGTTTATGAATTTCTAATTTCTAGGGACTTAATCTTACACGTATATGTATCCAACAGGCAGTGATCCATCACGGACGTTTCTGAAGTCCGTGATGGATATATATATGAAAATGAACCCGTCGATGATCCAGTTTTCCTGTCCGTCATGAATGTATATATATTTTTTTTTATTTCCAACGAACACTTGCAGGGTTTTGCGGCTTGCCCTTCCCGATTGAACTTCTTTGGATTGATCAATAATTTGGATCGACCAATGATGACGAGACAAATCATCAAGCTTCCAATACACGCGGTGTCCTTTGTCAATGTTCAGCTTCGATTGCAAGTAATTTCAATTAAATTTGTCTTGGAATAAAATATTGGCGAATTAAGGTGATTTATTTGCGTAATGATCAAACGATACCTGGCAATCCTTAAGCGTGTAGGTTTAGCCAGGAGGAAACGGTGGTTCGAATTTGCACCAACTTCTCTGTATCAACGTGCATGCGCGATGCAATGGCCACGTCTATAGATGTATATGTAGCCATGAGAACTCATTGTTCGCCAGATGCACTACATCAATTCTTCTCGTGTGAGATGCGGAGTGCTCGGGATGCTGCCCACGCGGTTCTCGTTGTTTCTACTCTCTCTCTCTCTCTCTCTCTCTCTCTCTCTCTCTCTCTCTCTCTCTCTCTCTCTCTCTCTCTCTCTCTCTCTCTCTCTCTCTCTCGCTCCCCCTCTCTCCCTCCCTCTCGCTCTCTCTTGGAGTCCAGGTTTCCGGACGCTAATATATGTGTACGTGTATGTTCACGGTACCCCAGCACTTCTTACATATATAGATGTACGCAAAATAAATGCGGACTCCGAATGTTTCTTAAGCCCTTTATAGATATTCCACTTGTAAGTGGACCAAGGGTATGGGTGTATGATGTATGCACGTCGATGGGTAATATAATGTCGGCGGCTAACGAGAAAGAGAGACCTCTCTCTCTCTCTCTCTCTCTCTCTCTCTCTCTCTCTCTCTCTCTCTCTCTCTCTCTCTCTCTCTCTCTCTCTCTCTCTCTCTCTCTCTCTCTCTCTCTCTCTCTCTCTCTCTCTCTCTCTCTCTCTCTCTCTCTCTCTCTCTCTCTCTCTCTCTCTCTCTCTCTCTCTCTCTCTCTCTCTCTCTCCCTCCCTCCCTCCCTCCCTCCCTCCCTCCCTCCCTCCCTCCCTTTTAAGTAAAAAGTTATAAAACTTTTTACAAAAAACTTTTATAAATCACTAACTTTTCGCTTACTTGATTACTTAATTACTACAACCCGCATTCTTGTACTTCGTACTCATTTACATTTCGCTTTTTTTTTCGTTATTTATTTCTCTACTCCATCTCTTTTTCCTCCCTCTTCCTCCTTACTCATTTTGACGCGACTCGGTATCTATTAAATATTAATATCAATTAAATAAAAAATTTAATTTAAATTGAAATTAAAAATGTCACCCTATACGTGTAAAAAAAAATCTTGCCCCCGTAAGGTTCAGCCAGGGTGCTGAATCAGAGAAAAAGAAAAATTGCGCGAAGGTCGATCAGCCATTAACGAGGCATTGTGCAAAACGTGACAAAATTAGCCGAGCGTCTTTTGGGACGACGTAAAGCAGGGCCCTGGGTTCAATAACCGGGTGATCGCAACAGCGTCTGGCGGAGACCGGTTTTCAATTCTACCTGGGGAGTCGATTAATCGATTCTCCACTTTTTATTCGCATTATCCATTCTTTTTTGTGTTTTTTTTTTTCGTACGATCGGAATTACGGATTCGCGCTTGACTGCGCTATTTATGCGTTGCGCTCGGTATGCGCGCCACGGGCATCCACTTTTATTGTCGACTAAATTAGCTAAGTGTAAGAGTGTTTAAAAAAAAATAGAACGTGAATGCTTTTCCGTTGATAAAATATTTTTCCTACAATTCGAAAACAAGTTTTCCCATATACGAGATGTGTAAATTAAGTAACGAGACTGATTTTTTTCAATTTTTTTATGCGAATAGAATTACAATTCAATATTGTCTCTATCAAAATAACTTCCTTGGGAAGTTCATACAGCACTGGAGACGTTTCTACCAATCCTCAAAGCAGTGCTGGAACTCGGATACTGGAATAGCCTTAATTTTTCTCATCCCCAATTCATTGGTAAAAATCTGATGAAGGGTGGTGCGAGTCAAATTCAACTCTTTCCCGACCATTCTGACTGGCAATCGACGATCTGAACGCACAAGATCCCGGATTCTGTCGACATTTTCATCAGTTCTCAAAGAAGAAAGGCCGTTCGCTGCGTGGTTCGTCTTCAATCGACTCTCTTCCTTCTGAAAATGCCTTAAACCACCGAAAACCACCTGGGACCTTGACAAAACACTGTCTCCGTAGGTCTGCTGAAGTTTTGCAAAAGTTTCCGTTGCACTGTGTCCCAAGTCTGAAGCAACACCTGATAGCAGACCGTTGCACGAAATTGATGTCACTCATTTTTACAACGCACTAGGAAAAAACTGTTTCACGAAGAAAAAAAATCACTACGGACAACCAAATGACTCTAGCGAGTCGAAACTCGCACTGAAGGCGTATCACATGTTAACCTGCCGCCCCTCCAAGTCTCGCGTTTCAAGTGTTGCCAGAACGAACGCTGCGTTGCCAGTCTCATTACTTCATTTACACACCTGCTAAGTCTGACAAGAACAGTCTGATGAGAATCTGGTGTAGTCTGATAAGAATCTGATACAGACTGATAAGAATTTTATACGGTCTGACAAGAATCTGATACAGTCTGATAAGAATCTGACACAGTCTGATAAGAATCTGATACAGTCTGATGAGAATCTGTCACATTCTGATAAGAATCTGATACAGCCTGATAAGAATCTGATACAGTCTGGCAAGAATCTGATACGGTCTCATAAGAATCTCATACAGTCTGATAAGAATGTCATACAGTCTGATAAGAATCTGATACAGTCTGATAAGAATCTGTTACAGTCTGATAAGAATCTGATACAGTCTGATAAGACTCTATTACATTCTGATAAGAATCTATCACATTCTGATAAGAATCTATCACATTCTGATAAGAATCTGATACAGTCTAATGAGAATCTATCACATTCTGATAAGAATCTGATACAGCCTGATAAGAATCTGATACAGTCTGACAAGAATCTGATACATTCTGATAAGAATCTCATACAGTCTGATAAGAATCTTATACAGTCTGATAAGAATCTCATACAGTCTGATACCAATTTCACAGTCTGATAAGAATCTGTCACATTCTGATAAGAATCTGATACAGTCTGATAAGAATCTGATACAGTCTGATAAGAATCTATTACATTCTGATAAGAATCGGATACAGTCTGATAAGAATCTATTACATTCTGATAAGAATCTATCATATTCTGATAAGAATCTATCACATTCTGATAAGAATCTATCACATTCTGATAAGAATCTATCACATTCTGATAAGAATATGATACAGTTTGATAAGAATCTGATACAGTCTGATAAGAATCTGTCAGCAGTTTCATTGTTTTCTTTTCAATTGTCAATGTTCTTTGGCACGCAGGCGTGCGGCCACCCATCTAAGTATTGGCCTAGTCTGCTTAACATGGGTCCACTGCGTCGTTCAATCGTAAATTAATCTCCAAATAAACGCTGTTCTTCTCGTAACGGTAGAATTAATAACGCCTGGCAGTGTAGCCGGTTCTTTTTCTGGCGTCGGTGCTGAAAAGTTCAGGGGTGACGCCACCGCAACGGGTAACAGCGGGATGTCTTCATATATATATATATATGTGTGTGTGTGTATATATATATATTTAACGCGTGGCAAAACTATGCATTCGTAACGAAGAGGTAGGCCTCGTAACTTTTGCAAGTGCGTGCGCGCTCGCCAGCGAGACAGCCATTTACGTTTGTAACGAGAGGTAGGCGTGTCTCGTCGATGAGTAAAGAAGCTTCTTTCTTCATCGGGCGAACGCTGAAACACTCTCTTGCTAACACTCTGGTATCGATAATTGAAGTTCCGATTGGATGGCCAGCCGTTTGTTTCGTCGTTTCGATCAATTCTGGGTATCAATTTACGTGCTCCCCTACCTTGCACACCCCACGGGGCATTTCCATCAAGAAGTAAACCGAAAACGAAGCAGCGCAGAAGAAGAAGAAAAACAAAATTCGAAACTTACGCAAGGAATCGATCGTCCCTAAATAAATCGGAAAGATAGAAGAGGAATAACTAATAATTGTGGAGTATGTGAAAAAAGAATTTTTTTTCTTACACTGCCAAAAAAAAATTGAGGAAATAAGATCTATTTCACGAAAAATCTAGTTAATTAAAAAAAAAATCTAATTGACTCGTCTAGTTAATATCAAAAGAATTTTTCTGTCAGATTTACCCGTGATAATAATTACAATGACAAAAATAAAACGTAACTATAAAAATTTGTGTGCATTTTTTATTCTGTGGAAAGTAGCGAATGTTGTACTATTTTCTGGACAGTTAATTACAATTGGTTCATTAACTACTCTATTCTTTCTCATTGGCTCTGCAAAAGATTCACCAAGGGGGCGCCACCAAGTAGACGGCGAAAAAAATTGGTGATTTTTGGGAATTATTATCTCGAAAACTATTTGTCCGATTTTATCCCAGTTTGTTTTATTCGAAAGTATAGATATTGGGGTATGTTGACAATTTTTTTTATGAATCTATATTGACTGGGAGCGCTGCTATTGTGGCCGGCGTAAAACATGTCCATCGCTGGCACGGTCTGCGGTCCCCATGATTGCATGCGGCCGGTTGATCTGTAACAAAAATTTCGAAAAGATTCTTGACATGTAATGTATGAAGCCCTTCGCCTTGGAGGATTTTTTGAATTTTTTTTTACAAAATGGCGCCTCCTTGAAATTTACATTCATTTTTCAACCTAAATTTCCGATCTTTCTGGCTTGGTAAAAAAATAATAAAGTAAAAAAAAAAATCCTACGATGCGAAGGGATTTGTACAGTACATTTTAAGAAACTTTTCGAAATTTTTTTTATAGATAAACCGACTGGATGCAATCATGAACACCGCCAAGTGACTTCGAAATGATGATTTTCTCAATCGTTCAGACATTTCGATGAATTTCGTATTCATATCGTTGTAACTTTGTAAATATTCGCAATTGCAAAATTTCCTTTCAAGGATATATCCTCAAGAGTCTATACTTGAAGGGGCCAGTCCACTTTGAAAATTTCAAAAAATCGAAAGCAAGCAAGACTTAAAGAAATCGACGATGATGAGCAATCAGAAGGGATTTTGTATGGTGCAGGAATTGCCGATTGAGTTTAGGTAAGAGTTTTTCATAGTACAAACTTCAAACGCGTTTTTCTCGAAACAACGTTTTCAAAATCTAGCTCCATCGTATCTCTAAAACTAGTAAACCGATTCTCTTGAAATTCGAACCACATATTGTAAACATGATTGGCAACAGGATGACCCTCGATGGTTTTAAAATTTTGATTTTTACTCTTTTTTTTGTTGCGAAAAACTGCGAAAAAAACGCATTTTTTTTTTACTTTTTTCGTTTCTCATCTGCCATTTTTTTATTTTTTGATAAAACTTTATATCCGAGGGTCATTTTGTAGCTGGTGTCATGCTGAATCTAATGGACTTTGATTTTTTTTATTTCAGACAAGCCGTTGCCGAGTTGTGATGGAGCTACCTAGCCCACCTATTTTTGAGGCGTTACGTTAAACTATAGTTTTTATACTTAAAAATGAATAAAAATGAATTAAACATTTTTTAAAAATGTATTTCAAGAATTTATTTATCAAGCCCAACAACTTTTATATTCATATCATTTATAAAATCCTCAAAAAAAAATCGCGAAAATAGCCTTTTTTCGTGGCTCCAAAGTGGACTGGCCCCTTAAAAAAGCAAAAAAAAAATGATTTTTTAAAGATTCTAACTAGGAATACAAATAAATTATATATAAATAAAATACAATAAATTATATATAAATAAAATAAAATAAGAACGTTCGTTGGCGCCACTTCTACATCGTAACAAATTACGAATAATTTGAGATTCGCAAGTTCCTACTCTTTAGAATTCCGTATACAATTATTTCTTTTCTTTTTTTTTTTTTATTGACCAAAAGTCGTAGAATTTCTATTTCAGGAAACCGAGCATCTCTAGACCCGATACCTTAAGTTCAACCTCGTTATCCTTAATTCGCGTCATCAGTCCTTTTCAGGGCTTCCATCCAGCATCGATGTATTCGCCGCTATACACGAGGACATTGCGCAGGCTCCTCTGGGGATACCTCGAGGGATGGTACAGGTAAGAAGCGAGGAGCCCCATTAGCAATTCTAAACGGTCGCACGTAACAGTTGAACGTGAAAAACAAACGTAAAGAATAATTACACGTCGGCGCGTATACAATCACGAGGATGCTCCGACACGTATGAAAGAGCCAGGATATTCCGTGGCGGTGTTCCCCCCTTAGCGGTGACTTCCTTTACACACAGACACACTTGGGAAAAGCATATTTTATATCCATTCTATATATGTGCAATGTCGAGTACCAAGCACGTCTCTTCTAAGGTCCTCGTCTTCAAAATCCAAATTTCTACCTACTTTACTTTACCTACTTCAGCCTGATCAGGATAGGGTAGGCAGGGGCGTGTTGAGCACGTTTTGAAATTATCGCCCTGCAACTCCTTAACAGTCTGCCGTATAAAAATGAAAGCTACTTTGGTCAATAGGATATTTATCTGGGAAAAAAAGTCTGTAGACGAAATTCATGTCATCCTTATTGCTTCACAGATAATCGCTCTCAAATAACTAAAGGGCAACCACATCAGATGCTTCAAAAAATCATTTTTTTTTATTTCATCAATCGTTAGCAAAATATCTTAAGAATTGTTTGGGTTTTCATAACCCAAACAAACGCAAACTCGACCGTTTGGCGATTAGCGCAAAAACATCTTCATTCTGGGTACAAAATAATCGATGTAGCGGCATTTCTTACTGATATTTTATTCAATGATGGAAATTCAGCCCTACTCATGGTTATGAATGAATTACAAATCGTAGTTGGCAGGCAGAGCTACGGATATGCCGAGCAAATGGATCAGATGCGCGTGGCTCGGCAAAATAGAAGAAGTTTATTAGAGACAAAAGAGGCTCGAAGAGCTCGTAAAGAGGAAATGCAAGCTTCAAATGAGCTGCATGAGGAAGAGGAAGGACTGCTGTATGGTGCTGGAATCGCTGATTAATCGGTAAGACACTTTATCATTTGATCAAATACATTTGACTTTGAGTTTTTCGTTTGTGAAACTTTAAATGTGTTTTTCTCGAAACGACATTTTTTCAATTTGCGGGTATCATAATTCAAAAACTAATTGATGGATCATCTTCAAATTTGGAACACGTTTACATAATATAATTTATTAAAATATGAACCTAAAGTTGGAAAGATTAGATTGTTTAAAACATATTTATTATTGCAAAATGCCGGGGAAAAAATGCTAAAAATCGATCATTTTTTGTTGAAACACGTTCCAACATTCAATTCACGATTTTTTTTTCAAAATTTAGGTTCATGTTCCTAAAAAACATCTCAAGAATATATAAAAATTTGCTGGACTATTTCGGATGCGAACTGCGAGCTGCACAATTCCCGCAAATCGACAACGACGATGAGGACACGCCAAGGGAAAAAATTACCAGAGATGTATGAAAATATGAATAAATTATTGTCAGAGTTGCGGAAATTGCCGTTTTTTTCACAATAAAAAAAATCCAAAAAATCATCTGTCCGTCTGTCCGTCCGTATGTCATGGATCTCTAGCTCGTTAACGGAATGAGTTACAGACCTGAAATTTGCATATTATGTGTAGAATGTTGACCCAAAACCGAATATTGAATTAGAAATACAATTAAATTATTTTTCATGGGGTGTCCCATACATGAAAAAGGAGCCGAAAAAAAATTCTTACCCTGGCATCTGGTGTGTCATTGTCTAAAGCTCATTGAGTAGAATACAAATATATTTTTTATTCGTTTTTATCTTAAAAAATGAAGAAATGGCGGGCCATCAAAGTTGTTAGTTTTAGACGATTTTTGTTACGGGGTCTATCTCAAAAAATAAACTACTTAGGAATTTGGAATTTCTGTATATTATGTACCATCTACTGTATTTAAACAACAAATGCTGAAAACGCTGATTCTTAATGTAATATATATAATAATTTATTGTACACATAATACAAATTCCGATTAATAATGTCATGTATACAATAATTTATTGTATAAATAATATAATAAATTTATAATGAAAATATATAAAATTATTGTTATTTAAATATTTACAATACCAAATGATTTATTTTTGGAGTAGGTGCCAGCCAAAAGCGAGAGATTTACGTCATGGAAGAAACGAGATTACAAATTGAAAAAAAAAAACGGTAGATCATAAATTTAATTTATTTTTCTTCGCCTCATCTTTTTTTGCAAAAAATGTGAATATTTTTATATTTTTATATATTTTCAAATATTCAGCTTATACAACGCTTTCTTTAGCTATCATAAATATCTAGTTAAAAAAAAAAAGTTAATCGGTCATACATACGAAATCCCAATAGAGGGTTGGCCGATTTTTCAACATTGACCCAAGAATTTTTTTAAGTTTCAAGATAAAAGTTTATATTTAAAAAAGAATGACATTAATGACATTCCTTGGAATGACAAAAATAAGCAAAAAACAAATCAGAACAATATAACTATTGTTTCTAATTTGAAAGTTTATTCAAAGCCTTCAATTCCGTACATAGGAATATTTTTGTCTCAAGTATCTCATTTCATCCCACCTTGCCCTATTCATTTTTTTCGCAGTGTTCACGTGCACAAAAGTTGGCACTGCAGTTGAGTTCCCGGCGTCATGTACACGCGGGCAGTGGTCTCTTCGTAAAACGCACGGTTTTTCTCCTTGTATCGAGGCTGTTACAGTCATGCGAATTCTCCCATCCTTCCTCGTCTCCACCCCATACGCCGAGCATTTTGCCAGCGTTAAATAAAGTAAAAGTTTAATGGCGCACATCCGTTGTTCCGATAGATATCTTAATGCGACCGGATTTTCAAGTCTACCGGGGATGAGAGTGAAGAAACGAGAGAAAAAGAAATGCCCCATGAGACGTGAGGGAGTATATACGGTGATGATGTGAAAACAGTATCAGTGAGTGAGAGAGCATGAGAGAGGATGGGGAATGGGAGGAGAGTGAGAGAGAAAGGGCTGGTGGAGAGAGAGCGAAAGAGAGAGAGAGAGAGACAGAGAGACTTGGTCCTTTAAATGTCAACGAGAGTGCCGTTGTCTTTGCGACTTGCTCCTGCAGCTTTTTGGCGAACCGCCGCTTTTAACGATTGCCACAACAATGTTGATCGATTAAGGGGCCAGTCCACTTCGGCACCAAGAACACTACAAATTGATTCCCGGGCTTTAGAAGCATTTTTTTCCTTGTTGGAATTCGTATAAAATGCAGTGCCGAATGTGCTGTTTATCAGTTGCCATCGTAAACTCTGCTATTCTGAGAGGTTATGTAACTCACGTAGACTTGTAGTTCGGTGTTCTGAAACCTTGCGTTCGATCCTTTCAAAACCACAAAAGACCAGGAAAATATTTCTATTTTAAATATAATTTTAAGCTCGAAGAAAAAATCTGTAAAAATTAAGTCATACACCTAATAATATGTAGAGGAATTATTCAAAATTGCACTTTCCCTTATTCCAGACATGGTTTTTACGGAAATCTTTGAAAAAAAAAATGTAGCTCTGAAAGATTATTGATTTGATATGTCAAAGTTCATTCTTATGAAGATGCCAAAAAATGGCTCGACTCTTGGATAGCCTTAAAAAAACGTGTCGTTTTTCCGACGTGGAATTAAAATGCTGTCAGAAAGATGGGAAAAAGTAGTGGCAAGCGATGGAAAGTTCTTTCCGTGACGTGTTTTTTACAAATTTTTAAAAATAAAGTATTCATTTTCACGAAAAAAAAACAGCGAGATCTTATTCAACATTCAAACAGTTTTTAACGATTATCTGTAATTATTATTTATTTATTAATTTGTATATATTATTTAATATAAAATATGTATTCCTTATAAAATATTAAAAATATGCTTATCAGAGATTCGTATAAAATTAATAAGATTAGAGAGACGCTGTTGAGAAATGTCGAGCATATAAATAAATTTCTGTTAATTTCCTATAAATATTACATCTTGAGAATATTTTTTTTTCGTTTAATTTGCATTTGACATTAAAATGCAAAAAAAAATTCATCTGAATATCCTTGTTTCCCTTAGAAACCGTTTGTTCAAATTTCCAAAGTTGACGCCAAATTTCACCAAGTTAGAGGTTTTTCGAAAAACAACGTTGATCGCTTTCGAGCAAATTGATGCACGTGTCCACATTTAACAAGACTTTCTACCATTACCCGAGGATTTGTGTAATAGCAAAAAGAAAAAAAAAAAAGGTTTACGACGATGCGTGAACGAAGATTTTTACAAAATTGTTATTCCTACCGGTGATGGGAGTAAATTTACGGTGCACACTATATAGCGTTGACCCCTCTCTAATAGCAATGTACGCTCCATCGGAATAAATTGCCATCTTACTCGCGCAGCCGTAATTTCCGTATGTGTACTTCAAGTGTTATGTGCAAACAACCAGTTCTCGACTGGTTAAAATATACGATCCAATTTTTAGCATATCGAGACGATTTCATATCCACTACGATATTTTGCAAAATGTACCTAAAATATCGACCATTACAATTTTTTGAATATTATCCACTATTTTTAAGTGATCCTTGCAATTATGAAAAATAAAAACAACATTTTGCTGTTGATCTTCCCTAATTAGGTCTTCAAACACGCTTGATATAACGCTCAATAACATGAAGGAAAAAGTTCCTTCTCCAGAACTTGATCAGGCTGATAACTCGAGCTACTACGAGGATAACAACATGTCAATAGCAATTTGCATACCTACCCAGTGGATACTCAGAGAAGATGTTAACTGCTACTCTATACGACGAGCTATTATTATTTTTTGTCGTATAACAGTTCTAAGGGCGACGTGTATATTTTTTGTTTCCAAAAGTCAGTACAGCTTGAACATGTTAACTGAGAATATAATAACGTGTCGTAAGAAAAGTGCTATTGAAAAAAAAAAGGATTAAATGTATCGTAATTATTCGAATCGTTTTGGTAATCCTGAATTCGAATGGAATGAGACACGTTGAGAATCGTTGGAAAATGAGGCACGAGCGGCTAGTGGTCAGGTGCAACGTGCCCCCGCCAAGTCGACACCGTGGTGGGGGTGACTGCGCGCGCAAGTGGGCGTGTCCGTAGAACTGGTGGGAGTTTAAGAAAATCTTAAAACTCTGTATGATAATAATAAAAAACGATTGGCCAGCACTAGTAGGTGCGTTGTTGATGGCTTCGTTGATCTCTCATGATAAGCAGCGTTTTCCCATAATTTGGGAAGCCTTTTTCCCATAATTGACCGTGTTAAATTCAAATAATTATAACTACTAAATTATTGAGTAAAGAATTCTAAGATAATTAATGTATTATTATTCAATAAAGAACTATAATTCCTCAATTTTTCAAGAATTTTGGAAATTTTTCAATATCCCTCCAGCAATACCATAATAGTCGCGTCGAAATTTTGTTTTATTTTTATACCTATTTTTCCAAACGCCAAGGTGGTGTAACCACTTGAAGTAAAAAGAAATTTTAGTCCCGTTTTCACTTCGGAATACATTTGAAAGCTGAGCCAATAGTACATTATGACACAAGGACGAAAAAAACTTTTTTTAACAAGTGTGAGTTTGCAGTACGAGCCGATGGCGAGTGTTTCAATCACACGAGATTGGATAAAGTTTTTTCGTCGAGTATTATACGAAATTTTATTTTACGAGGTGTGAAAATGGAACTTTTACGAACGCGAATCGTGCGTAAAACGTTCATTATCGTACCGAGTGAAATAAAAAATATTTGAAGACAGAAAATATGAATGATAATAAAAATTGAGAGACATGCAACGTGAATCAAACCCGTATTTATTCACGCCTACATTTCTATATACAAATTAATCCAGTTTCCCGAAGAATCAAGAGAACGATGAGATACGTCCTTTCTCAACACTCGACGATTCGGTGGTGGTCGTGATATGCAAGTCCTCGCAAATCCGTGATGCTGCAGCTACCGCTACGGTGAGTAATACCGGCTTACAGGCTTTGCCACGAGCGAGTGTCGGTACGTCCGTGTGAGGGCCCAGAGAAAACACCGTGTATATATGTGCCCTCGCCTTATTCCAGTTTAAACGGTCCGTCAAAGTCACCATTACCATTTCGTTTCACGCGAACGATTTATTTATGCTACGGACCATCGGTTATTTATAGCCGTCAATTAATTATCACTGAATAATGAGTACTGCATCGGTCTCGAATACATTAGTCCGTGAAATCGTACCATTCTTATAAATCCTCCTACCTTGATCTCTCTTGCCTGGCTTATTATAATATCTACCTACATCTTACTCTCTTCTTACCTTTTCGTAATTTCTTCTTCCCACGTATGGCTCGTGTGTCTCGTTGAATTCGCTCTCCAATAACAGAACGTGGTTTTTCCATTTGTTCGTATGTTCGAGAATTCTATTCGAACATTCACAAACAGTCTAGAGACCATTGAATCGACGAAAGTTGATTTATACACTGACAACAAAATTCTTTCGTTATTAACTGGATGCGTCCATTTAATTTTTTTTTTTTTATTTGAATTAACTAGATTTTTCCGTGGAATGAAATTGTTTCTATGGCATTCCATTATTAAAATTATTTACTTTAAATATATTTATTTATTCAAATCAAGATCTACTTAATATCGACTAATAACTAAATATTTTATTTATTCCTAATAAATCGGGGATTTGGTTTCATCCGGTAGTATTAGACAAAAGAGACAGACGGAAAAATAGTTGGAAAACTTTTTAAGTCAGTTGATATTATATACAAAGTATTGAGGATGATAGAATCAACCATTAAAAAATTATTTTATAATCATAGAAAACAGCTATATTTGGAAAAAATTAAGAATACAAATTTTTCAATTTAGAACATAAATAGAAAGAAAAATCCTACCACGATAGGTCCGGCGGCAAAAAATGTTAAATCTATCATATTTTTTTACAAAAAAAAAATAAAAAATCATGTCGAAGATGACGTTGAATATTTTTCTAATATTTTTTTTTCATAAAGAACATTTCAAAACGAAGAATCAAAGAAGAAAAGATCTTAATCGGTCCATATTTCAGAAAGTTATGAGCATTTGAAAAAAAACAAGCTATTTTTTTTTTTCAAAAATTCACTATGTATTTGTGATTATGTAAAAAATTTGAAAAAAATTACACAAGCGTTTTAAGATGAAAACAATAACATATTAAAGTTTCAGCTAAATCGAAAGTGGTCGGGCCGGAAAGTGGTCGATTTGGCGTGGAATGCCCCAAATATATATACTAAGGTAAATGCAATTTGAGTCAAATTTCAATTTTCAAAGTTCTCTTGTAAAAACATAATCAAGATATATAAAAAAAAAATTATGTGCAAAGTTTTACGGCGCTGGGAAAATTTAATGGTGCCTGTGAGGGTTTGAATTTTCAATACAAAAATACATGTGGTTTTCCAAGTTATTATTTGATTATTTCTCATACTTATAATATTGGTGAGAAAAATTTGAAACTTGGCCCGTATATTGTGCACATTATGAGGGCACTGATAATGGATTCTAAATCATCTGATTTGTTTACCGAAAATAGGTGGATTTTTTTTTTTTTTTTAATCTGAAAAAATTCTCGCGAACTCAACGAAAACCGATTCAACTTTTTCCTATCTTGAGATGTTCCTTGAATCCTTGTCGTTTTCGCCTTACACGGTATTTTTCAAATTGTCTCTTTTTTTTAATTTAAAGTATCTTTAGAAAAAAAAAATCGTACGAAGCTTAAAACAAAAATGAAGCTTGAGCTTCCTCCTTTATGATTCCGGTCAAAGAAATCCAAAAATTTTTTTTTCTTTAAACAGAGTCCACCTAAAAAGGAACAAAAAAACGGCAAAAAATGGTCATTTTTGAAAAAGGGTACTGTGCGTAAAAAAAAAAATAGAAAAAAAAATGTAAAAAAAACGGAATGAAGGTGAATTTCTCCCCTTCAAAATGCCGTTTATTAAATTCATTTGTGTTAACAATCGGCGAAATGGCATAAAAAATTGTTCCGGAACTTTTTTGAATTTTTGTCCGGAAACTTTTCGCAGGTAGCGTGTATATATATATATATATATATATAATCAACCTAAAAAAATGATGTGGAAATTGTCCAAAAGGGGAATAAATGTTTAACGTCCTTTGCAACTTGAAAATATGATGTGGTCGATTCGGGAATGTTGAGACTGTGAATTCGATTCATATTTATGTATATATATATATATATATATATATATATTTACATACATAGGGATGTTGAAGTGGCATTCGGGCGAATTTGTTGGCTGCCGAATAATTACAAACGGCTGGTCCCGGGACTCGTTGCTCGCAGGAATAATGTTGCCGAGAGTACAGGAGTCCCGGAGGATGCAGGCAATAAAAAAGTTGTGCTCGCGTAACGAATGTCAGGATTGCGTGGTATCCGGCCATTCATAATGCGTTCGGTTGCGCCGAGCCACCGGACAATTTCGAGCCCTGTATCAATCGCTCGAGTAATGTTGTGAAGAACTCTACACGATGAGACGAAACGTACGAGCCACGTACGTGGGGAAAACGAACGAATGAAGAGCGACGACAAAACACTAAAAAAAAAAAAAATTAAAAAAAAAAACGGAACACGCGACGATACGAATGGACAGAATATATGGTATCGCTCATTGGTGTATAAAATAAATAATATGGAAGATATCGAGGCGATGTGGATCGCGCGATTGGTCGATATCCCGCCAGGTCTCGGGAGAATGGTAATCAGTGAATTTCCAATTTAGACGTCATCGTAATCGGGTCTCTATCAACTTTGCTATCGAGCCCTTTGAAAAATGAAAAAAAAATATCATGCTGCTTAATAAGTAAGATAAATTTATAGCTGCATCGACGTGTTACATGTTTATTGCTCGTGTATTGAATTTTTCGTTGAGGGGGGAAAACCTTGCACAATGTTCAAAAAAATCGATTTTTGTTTTCCACATATTTCGAAAGTATAATATTGGGTGAAGTAAAAAGTTCTGAGCGTTTTCCGTCAGATGTCTTTAGTGAGCCATATCTCACGATGCCATGACATTACGCTTCAAAAAAAGTTCTTTGACAGTTTTGTGTTTGGTGAAGTTGTGTGTTACAGCGTTCCGAAATGGAGGTAAAAAAAGAGATAATTCGATTCATTCTTCAGTACCACTACGACCAAGGTGAAAAGGCGGAGCAGGCGGCCAAAAAAATTTGTGCTGTTTATGGACCCAATACAGTGTCGAATGCAACAGCAAAGCGATGGTTCCAACGATTCCATTCTGATAATATGGACGGCGAAGATGAGGCACACTCTGGTAGGCCAATCGTCAAAAATGTCGATCAAATCATGGAAATCGTCGAGTCGGACCGGCATGTGAGCACTTGTTCCATTGCCCAGGAACTGAAGATTAGTCAGAAAACCGTTTGGAACCATTTGCATAAGGCTGGTCTAAAGAAGAAGCTCGATGTATGGGTGGCACACGAATTGACGCAAAAGAACCTTTTGGACCGAATTGGTGCCTGCGATTCTTTGCTGAAACGTAACGAAATCGACCCATTTTTGAAGCGGATGGTGACTGGCGATGAAAAATGGGTCACATACGAGAACAACAGCCGAAAAAGATCGTGATCCAATCGCGATGAGCCGGCCCAAACGATCGCCGAGCTCGGATTAACGGCCAAGAAGGTTTTGCTGTGTGTTTGGTGGGATTGGAAAGGAATCATCCACTATGAGCTGCTCCCATCGGACCAAACACTCAATTCGGACCTCTACTGTCAACAACTGACCAGATTGAAGCAGGCGATCGACCAGAAGCAGCCAGAATTGGCCAATCGGAAAGGTGTTGTCTTCCACCAAGACAACGCCAGGCCGCACACATATTTAACGACGCGACATCTAAATTTTCGCACGGGAAGTAAATCCGATCATTCTTAATGAGTGTTTACATCATAAAAGGAAACTACGATTCAAATTTCTGCGTTTCTATCTTCCGTGGTTTGGGCTGTGCGTTGATCTGTCAGTCAGTCAGTCCGCCAGAGATGTCCCTTTATAGATATAGATAAAGCTATCAATTAGGACCGACAACCAAAGCCCCTACAGGAAGTTATATTATATTTTACGTTTTCGCGGCAAGCGAATTTTTTTTTACCAAGCCTCGAATCAATTATTAATTGTTAATAATTTTTTCGTGAGCTGCTATCGACTTTCTTTTAGGCCTGACGAAAGTGACTAACGAGTCACAAACTTTTTACGAGCTTCAAACCTCCGAGAAATGGCATGTGGCTCACAGTGCCCCGTGACACATTGTGCTCCACACTTTCCTATTATATTAAAAACTTGATTTCTTTAGCAATCTGTCGTAACTCCATTTTAGAATGAATTTAAATGTTATATTTCCTTTGGCAACTTTTCCCCATACTTATACCGAGGCATAATAATTAATCAATGAATCTGTCAATTTCTCTGTCTTCTCCCTTTCCCATTCTTCTCTCCCTGAGATCCCTCTCTCTCTCTCTCTCTCTCTCTCTCTCTCTCTCTCTCTCTCTCTCTCTCTCTCTCTCTCTCTCTCTCCTCTCTCATAGCATACTACTCTTAAGGACTTTCGATCCCAGTACACCAAAGAAACACCTTGTCTCTCTAATTTATCGCTCATTCTTGCTTCTCCAATCCGTTCATATCCCCACCTCCATGTTTTCAAGACCCCATTCAATTTAAACCTAATTGCAAGGTTATCCATTGCACCAGATTCACGAAGTTTGTCAACCAATTAACATCAGGAGGACTATAATTTTGGTGGCTGGTTACTCTTATTGTTTCACGTATACGAGTCTATACCAGGTATTCGTAGTCTTCACGTCTTCAATTTCTTTCGCATTGCCTCCTTTTAACTTAGTTTCGTTTCTTTTCCATTTCTGCTTTCGCCTTTCTTTTCCTTCATCTTCGCTCTCGAGCGAGCGAATGTAAAGGTGGATTCGTCTCTTCGGTTCGTTCTTGAGCACACTCATGATAGCTCGCTTAGGTAGGTTAAGTCAAGGCAAAAGCCCGAGCACGAGTCCAATAAGAAGCCAGTATGAGGAGGAGCGCCACCAGCAGTAACGGAGCCGCGGTCAACTCACCAGTGACTCTCCCGCTCTAATGAGCTTGCTATTATTTGCTTTATTAAATGCAATTAGAGCTCGCTCCGTGTCCCCTTTGCTTTTCCAACCTTCCCTCCATCCCTCTACAACTGTTTCGCTCTCTTTCTTTCCACGGTGTGCTCTTCTGCATTGCACACGCGCACAGCCCATAGAACACGCAATGCTCATTGTAAATTTATATTCCAATTGAAGTGATTTTTTTAAACCAGATTAGACTTCGTGGACTGTTCTCATACCGTCTTCGTACTAAACTTTGCCTTAGCCCCAATCTTGTCAAAATCGACTTTACATGCAGAAGTCTGTAAGTCCGGCCGCCAAAATCAACCATTCGCAGAAATATTGTTATGGATATTGTCCAATTCGGACTGGGATCCTGGTTTCTTAATCGGGATCCAGTCGGATATTGGATCGGATCCGGTAGCGAAATGTAACGCTCGCAAATTGGATTCCAGCCACGATCCTAATCCGAAACTATTAAGGACTTTAGTCAGAATCCGAATAAAAACTTTCCATAGGAGGCTAGAATCCCGAACTTCTAGAACAAGATCTAGTTCGATATCGAATCGGTTCCCAGGGATTAAAAAAAATCACCAGGAGATACCGAACCGTATCAGCTGGAGACACTGGCCGTTTTCTGAAATTATTTATTCAAGGATCTGAAAAAACGATTAGGTAAAAATTGGTACTACAGTATAACTGTCAAAGTATACCTGGACTAACATGCCACAACGTCGTCATTTTGCAATATCTTTCAATGGAAGAATTTCTTCAAACAGTTTAATAATGTAATAAATTGTACCTAAAGTTTCATGAATATAAAAGGTTTTGTTCCTCCATTAAAAAAACATCGACATTGGCTATTTTTTCGTCGTCTACATGAATTTCTCCCCGAACCCACACTGTCCTAAATCACGTTTTTAAAACGATGTGCATAATATTGTACAAACACGGGCTCGTATGTAAAGTCGACACAAGCACTTCAGAGAGTATTGGCCTCTCTCTCTCTCTCTCTCTCTCTCTCTCTCTCCTCTCTCTCTTTTGCACACCCTCTCTCACTTCATGTATTTTTCTTCATCTTTCTTCCTCTCTCCACTTCTTCCTCTCTCTCTGTCTATCTCGCTGTCGGTGAAGATGGCAATGATGACGAACGTTGACTACACAGCTTCCCTCTTTCTCATCCCCTCCTTGCTCTCCTCTCTCATCTCTCCAGCTCTGTCTCTCTCTCTCTCTCTCTCTCTCTCTCTCACTCTCTCTCTCTAGCTCTGGTTTGTACACACGCATCTGTATGTACATGCACAGACACATGCAATTGAACAAAAACACAGGTACACACGGACACAGGATGCAGACAAGGAAATTCTGCGAGCAGATCACGCAGGGAGAGAGAGAGAGAGAGAGAGAGACAGTTGCACGATGCTCTCTCTCTCTCTCTCTCTCTCTCTCTCTCTCGGTAGTACCCGTAGAGCCTCGGCAATCAGCCCCAGACACGCATCCGCACACCACTGTAATTTCAACAACAAAAAGCGTAATTGCATTCATTATCTTCCTGGAGCCGAAAAACAAAGGCTCATGAAGGAGATAAAAATTCGGGAGCAGGAGAACGAGGAATGAATCAAAGACGACGAGGATGGTAGCGGGGGGGGTTAGAAAGTCGCTTTCGTGCACAATTGAAAGCTTCATTGGTTGTTTATTCGACTTTTTATAAGATTTTAACGCAAATAACGATCCTCACACTGCAAAAAAAAAACATTCAATTTAAATTGGATCGATTTAAATCAAATAGGTTTTTTCCTTGTCTCACAGCCTACTACGACCCTATTTGATTCAAATATATTTTTGTTTGTTTGTTGAAGCTATACTTTTTAAGGGGTTACGTGGGTTTCGAAGCCAAAAAAAGCATATTTTCTGTATTTTTTAAAAATATTATATATACATTATTTTATTCAAAACGTTAAGCACATAAAAGAGCAACATTTCAACAATATTAAAAAAAATCATATCTAAAAATTTGGGAAATTCAGCCGGTGAGACCTGGTTCCCGGAGACCCCTAAAAAAAAAGTGTCCTCGTGGTGGTCAGGATGACTCATGATAGCTTTATCTGAAATTAAAAAACCAATGTTTTTCTGTTAGTAGATAAGTATAGCTCATGATTGAACGAAGGATTTTTTTTAAAATTGAAATTTGAATTTTTGGCAGAGTTGTATGCAAAATAGTTCAATTTTTGTAAAAGTCGTTGTAATCCAAAAAAAAACCTTCGTTCAATCACTAGTCAATTCTATTTTGAAGAAGTGTGCAAAATTTCAATAAGATCGGTGCATTAGTTTTTGAGAAATCGTGTCCACCGACTTCAAAAATAGTATTTTGAGAAAAATGCGTATACCTGCGTCGCTCCCGGCCGGTCTTTCCCAACGGGGGGAATTCCCAAAGGCTCTCTCTCCTAGACTTTTACTCCGATTGACTTAAAACTTTGGGAGAATATTCTAGACATATTGGACTATTAGATAATAAAATAACAAAATGGATATTTTGAAATTTTCAAACCCACGTAACCCCTTAATTTAAATTAAAAAAAATCAAATAGACCCATCTAGTTAATATCAAAAGAATTTTTCTGTCGATCTTAGCACACTTTGGAGACCCTATCTCGCGAATTCTCCACGTTCTCGTTTCACTTTTCGGATATGAGAATGCACAAAATAGGACAGCGGAATATCTCATCCACGAACGTATGAGGTTTTCCCGAAGAGGATACTCACGCGTTCGAGTTCAACTTTAACTGCAGGCTAAAATAATTATCCCCGATCATCAGAGATCAAGACTCGCTCTCTGAGGTGGGCAGAAAAGTTTTGCCGGAGGCACACGCACGTCTCTCTCTCTCTCTCTCTCTCAGGCCCGCGCGGATGCGAGATCGTAAATGGTTGTACTTTAAAAGTCGCTTCCGAAACGACGAGGACAAACCGATGGGGGAGCCTTGAAGAAGAGAGCGAGAGAGAGAGAGCGAGAGAGAGTGAGAGAGAAAGAGCGAGTGTGAGAGAGAGAGAGAGGAGGGATGCTGGAAGAGAGTTCGAGTAAGATGAAACAGCGAGGGGAAGAGAGCAGGCAAAGAGCCTACGTACATATATACACGCACACGTGTATATAAAATCGTGCTGAAACTTACTCACAAAAATAGGAGATAAATTACTATACCAAAGCGAAGAGCTCACCAAAATCCCTGAGAAAGAGATGAAAAGAGTCGAACTCCGAGCCGGATATTAAACTAAGTGAGTTTTAACGACTTGAAGATGGGTATGTACACATGCAGCAAGCAGATATCCGCGCCTCTCACTCCCTTCATGTGTGTCCACCTGCTGAAAAGGTCTCCAACGAAAAAGAGTGAGCGAGAGAGAAAGAGAGAAATGAGGTTGATAAACTCTGTACTCGCGCAGCAAAAAGGTACAAGGCACCAGCTTTCTGCTGGGATCTCCTCAAATTTACCAGTTGATCGTACCAGAAGTCTTTCTCGTCCGCCTGACGCGAAACTTCTTACCGAGTATCCCGGAAGACCCTTTAATTGGTCTTGAACTGCCACCTTGGCGAAAGACGGAATTCAGTATTGTCTATGATTCTGAAGTTATTCGCAAGCTCAGAATTTTAGCTTAGTGCTTAAGGTATCACTGGATGGATATTAAAAAATCGTCAAAATTCTTGAAAATTTGAGAAATGATAATTCTTGATAGAATAACAATACATGAATTATTTTAGAACTAGCCGGAGTTACTCTTGCTTCGCTCGGACAAAGCCAGCCAGCTGCTATCAAATGTTAATTTATAAAATGAACCTTTGAATACAGAAATTATGGACTTAAACTAAATTGTCGTATTCTCAATACGGTTGTATTGAAGTCGAAGGTCCGGAAGCTTCCAGGACATCCTCGAACATCCTGGAAACATTTTGGAACATTCTAGAATATTCTATAGCATTCTCAAACATGCTGGAACATTCTGGAATATTCTAGAGCATTCTCAAACATGCTGTAACATTCGAAAACATTCTAGAACATCATAGTAACATTCTAGAACATGCCCAAACGTGCTGGAACATTCTAGAACCTTCTAGAAGATTCTATAACACTCTAGAACATCATACAACATTCTAGAACATTCTGGGAACATTCTGGAACCTTCTAGAACATTCTAGAACCTTCTGGGAGATTCTATAACATTCTCGAACATCATACAACATTCTAGAACAATCTAAAACAATCTGGGAACATTCTGGAACCTTCTAGAACATTCAGAAACATTCTGGCCAGCCTCGGCCACTTTAGCACTCGACTCTCAGCTGCTTCGCCGACTTCCTATGAGAACTCTATTGATGCGATGCCCTATTTTGACACCCATATCTCCGAACCTAATCCCTGCAATTCTAAACCGAAACTTTCTTCATGGATGGGGACGGAGGGCCTCCCCCATGGGGTTGCGGGGGTGGGTTGCCGAATTAAAGCGGGATGCACGGAGAAACAACGATTTTTCACTAAATAATTTAGTAGTTATAAACATATGAATTTAACACGGTCACTTATGGGAAAACAGTTTCTGCAGACGTTAATGGTTGCAAAACAAATGGGACTGAATCGCCGTAAATTCGGAAAAATATATCATCAAGATTTAGGATCAAGCGATTGATTATGCAAAGTTTCAAATAACTCGACTGAGTAATTGTCGAGAAATTAATTAAAGTAATGAGGAGTATCGCCTTTTAAACGATAACTTAATAGCAAATATTGGAAAACTCAATATATATTGAATTTTTGGGTAATTAATGATGATAATAAGATGATCTGAACGTATTACTAAATTTAAAAATTGAGAAATTTTTTTGTTGGACAGTTGAAACAGATGTACAGTCACTGAAAAAAATCTCAGTCAAGCACACGCCAATATCGTCCAATTTGACTTTAATTATTATTAAAAGTGGAACATTCACATTTCTAAGTGTACATTTATTATGCAACTAGCTATTTGTATGGTTAAATATATCCGAAATGATCTAGACTTGTGAATCCACGATTCGCCCATTTTCGGCTAACTTTTTGCCCGACGGTCCATCCAGTAATACCTTCATTTCCAGTCTTCGGAGGTATTTCTTTTCCGGGCTTTCCACACTTTTCACTTTCTAAGAAACTTTTCACGTTTGCCTACGAGAGCACAGGCAAACTATGGGAAAATCTGTTTCGATACTCGGGTCTGTATTTTCACTGAGATTGTTAATTGTGATGGCCATTGGAACCTCAGTAAAACCATCGTCCGTTCAGGTGACAGTCTAGGTGGTCACCCATTCGAGTATTGACCCAGGCTGCCGGCAGATGCCCAAAGTCCTCCACTCAATGATCCACGTCCCACTCGTAAACTTACTCCAGTAAGTTCATACAGTTGACTCCTTCGTCCCAAACTCATTGAGAAATGAAATTAACAAAGTATTTCAATTGCTAATTCGCTTACTCCTCTTCAACGCGCCCGTATTGCGCAAGCCTAAAGAATTCTCAGCACAAAGCAACGTGGAAACTCCATAGACAACCTCCGCAAGCTAGAAGTGTTCCTGTCAGATTTTTAGAGACGCAGAGGACCTCTCTACCGTACTGCGCATGTAGGCCGGGCACACCCCCTCCGGGCGTGCGCCCGGAGGAGGAAGCGCTGCGCCAATCGCAGTGATGCTAGCTGCAAGGTCAGCAGCGCAGTGCCGAGTGCGCAAGCTTGATCTTACGCCTGCCACTCCGGTAGCTGCGCGCTAAGCGAGGCCTCACTGTAGGCAATGAATTTATCGTGAATCGCAGACATGCGCTACCTATTTTCATCTTACGAGCCGGCATTACTACATTTATTCCTCATTCATGTAGATTTTCCAGTAGAAAACAATAATGTGTGTGTGCGCGCGTGTGTTTGCCTCATGTGTGCGAGCAAGAATGCACGTAGGTTCGGCGTCAAGGTGCACGCACGTCGTTCTCCCGTTGAGAAAAGCGAGATTTGCGATCTCGGAGCTCATCTCGCTTACACAGGCGATGGCTAAAATATGGAAGCTGCGCTATACCATGAGTTTCACGAGCTCTTCGGCCTGTAAGAGACATCGGGGATACCGGACGAGAGAGAGAGAGAGAGAGAGAGAGAGAGAGAGGGACAGAAAAATGAACGAGAATGGAACGAGGGCTGATGGGGTGGTGCAATTTACCTACCCAGCACCGAAGGAGGAAAAGACGAAGGCTGTAAGGAAAAAGAGAGGAAGACGAGCGAGTCGTGTGTGATCACTCGCCCGCTGATACAGTACGTAGGTATAATGACTGGCACTTCTATGCATTATCATACTTCTCTCTCTCTCTTTCTCTCTCTCTCTCTCTCTCTCTCTTGCTCTTGGCGGTGACTGCCGTTGCTCCTGGCCGCACAGTACAGAAACCTCGCCTGCCGGATCAGGCCTCCAAGTTGGTCGGGGAGATGAATAATTTCAGGACAGGCACGCAATTACATGAGCGTACGTCTCGCGTACCAAGTAGCCACCCCGGCGATCACACACGCTCACGCTTCGCCGGACTACATATTCATATACATTGCGGGTACGACCCTTCCCTTTCTTGTCCATCAGGCATCTTCCTCTCTCTCTCTCATTCGCTCTCTCTCTCTCTCTCTCTCTCTCTCTCTCTCTCTCTCTCTCTCTCTCTTTTTGTCTCTCTCTCTCTCTCTCGCTCTTGCTACTTCACTGTGGACACCCAATCCACCTTTCCTGAAGTAACCTTTCTCTACGTACAGATGCTGCATAGGGATTGTCAAAAAAGATACAAAACATCGTTGCCCTGAAGCATGGAACGCATTCCAGAAAATGACACCTTAAATTTGGTGCATTGCCGTTCTCCCTTTGCTTTCGTAGTCATCGACTACTCGTTCCTTTTTCTAAAGTATTTAGGTTCAATGTTTGGGTTTAACATATTTAGGTTTAACGTTTGATGTTTGGGTTTAACGTATTTGAGTTTAACGTTTGATGTTTGGGTTTAACGTATTTGGACTTAACGTATTTGATTGTTGACCTATTTGGGCATGAAGTTTGGGTTTAACGTGTTTGGTTTTAACGCTTGGTTCTTGTGTTTGGGTTTAACGTATTTGAGTTAAATGTATGATTTTTCGGTTTAACGTATTGTGTTGAACGTTTGGATTTGGCTTTAAAGTATTTGGGTTTAATTTTTGTGGGTTTAACGTTTGGTTTTTAAGGTTTAACGTACTTGGATTTAATGTTTGGGTTTGCTCGAGACCCCTTTTCGAAAATAATCTGGGCTGTTTTGGGAGAAAAAATAGCCACGAAAAGAAGTCACTCACTTTAACAGTTTCAAGCTAGGATATATCAAGAACGAGATACACCTTAGTGTATGATTTTAAAAAATCGATCAGGCAATTTTCACCCTGGACTTTTTGCTTTGGAGCATTCGGAGATTCATCTTTGGCTGCGGTCGACACTGAATTTACTTCATGTGTTGCCGTTTTTAAGATTCATCAATAATCTTTACATTTATAATATTCCTAAGTATGGATCGAACTAACTTAATTGGTACACGATTTGCACCATCGCATCGATATAGATGCCTATCATTGCTTACCTATGATGATCATACGTACCCAGTGTCCATTAGTGAAGTTCCTCATCGATCCATGATTCACCGGCAGTACCGAAGTATCCAATTTCAAACCAAATCACGTTTTTTTTATTTCTCTGAATTTTCGCTATTCGAAAACAACTCTCGCGTGGACTGTCGTCGCGTGCGAATCAAATACTCGCCTCGAATTAATTCCGAAGACTTTCAACAGAAATTAGCTTTTATTGATATTTATGGGGATTATTGATTTCCGCTACACCGAAAGATTACCGCAATGTTTTTATTTTAATCTATAATGTTTCTAATTGATATTTCCACACCATACAACATTGTGAACATTAAAATTTGTTAAAAAAAAAAAAAAAATTACATAGTACGAAAGTTCAATGATTCGTCAAGTGTTCAGAATTAATTCCACTAGTTTACGCGCACCTCACTTGATCACTGATCGATAATTTCGATCCTTGCCTCGTACCTCAACAGATGCTAGACACTCCGGACACTCCACCAAAAAACGAAAATCCGAACACTCGTCGCAAATAGCACGTTAGCCTGCACACTTTTTATTCACGCAATCATTAATTGTTTACACTCTACAATAAGTATATGCACCACATTACAGTAATTACTGATTATCGAAAGATTGGATGTTCACGCACGTGTGTAAATATTAATAACACCTGGCCTATTAACGTGACCTTTGAAATTTCTTTCTTTTTCTTTTCAATCGCGATAAAACTCTGCGTTATATTGCTCGCTTCACAAACGAACCAACGACGTGGTTACGTCACATTACAGAAGGGACTGCGAGACTCCCTATCGCGAATAATTTTTTATACACTTTTATATAAAAATGTTCTTGTGTGACACGATGTTTGAGCCGTACTTGTTCGTCGCTACTGCGGCGATCATAATTCTCTCTTTCGCTCTATCGGGCGTGCATACGCATATATATATATATATATATATATATATATATATATATATATATATATATATATATATATATCGCGGAACAGCCTTGCACCGATTTGCGCGCGCCCTATCGGTGTCAGAGGATACACATTTAATATATTATAATAATGTGGGCTACAATGCTTTCGCGTCATATCCTGGACTTAGCGGTACTCCAGCGCAAAGTCCCCCACACGTTAAGTGTATACAAGTACATATGTAGATTAATATATAAGGCATTCAAAGCCAAATGGACAAGTTGATGACTTTCCCTCTGCTTGAGGCCTTGGGCCACTGTAGGATTTTCCAAAAATCGATTTTTTTTTTCTTAAAAATGTACCTTAGTACCTATAAAATTATATTCCAAAAGAATATGGGTGTGAAAAATTTCTAAGTACTTGATTTTCGAATTCTAGCGCAACCCCGCTTGATTCGTGTCGTGACTTTTTACCAACTTTAAACGCGTTTATCTCAAAACTATATTTTTTCAAGTCGGCCGGACTCAACTCAAATTTCAACCGATTCAATTGAAATTTTTAATGTATATTTAGAATTACATTTTCTGAGGCACTACGTAGGATTTTTTAAATTATATTGCATAATTCCTTTTTTATGAACAATTTTCTGATGATTTTCTCATGGCATTTTATACTTTTTGTTTTAGAAATGCGCCATTTTGACAAAAAACAATATATCAAAAAAATCCTACGTACTTCTATAGCTATTCTTATATATAATCGAAAAAACTTTAGTGTCTCATCATAACTCAAAAATTATAGGAGCTGTTGATCCGGCCGTTGACCTTCCAGAAATAAAGGCGTCATCGGAAAAATGCTACACAGTCACCATTTTGGCATGGTTCGCTGTGAAAAAATAATTTTCTATAGTCAATTACGTGTATAATAAAACCCTCATTTTATAATTACAATTTATTTTATGGTTTCGCTGAAAAAAAATCACAAAATATGCCCTTCTTTTGGCTTCTAGATTGGCCTAAGGCCTTAAATGCAGATCGAAGAGTTTTTTTCTCATTATTATATTTGGCTTGTATTTATTTTTTTTAAGGGAAGATTAGGTACCTCCAAGAAGCATGAAAAAATACAAGCACTTCAAGAATTTTTTTTTCATATTATATAAATAGTTTTGGAAATGGGTTTTCACGTATTTTATTCTTCTATCAATGGAAAGTAAGTTCTAATTTTATCGATTAAAAAAAAAATACAAATTATTAAACTAGACTAAATTTGGGGTTTGAACGAAAAAAAAACTCAAATTTATTTCCCGGTTCTTTATTGCTACGACGGATGAAAAAAATATTTGTGAATCAATTTTTTGATAAAAATCGCTTCCTAATAGCCCGGTAAATTGAAGTGCCTTCCAATTGCGCAAATATTCATGTGAATCGGTTCATCCGTTGAAACTATAGAATTTTTCATCGTCCTGAACCGTAACCTGCCGTTAATGTTCAACAATTTTTTTCTATCGATATTTTGAAAGAATCGAAAGCTTGTCTTTTTTCGGGGATGTCAGAGAATTTTGCTTCTGTATGTTTTTTTCTTTTTTTTTTCATTTCGAAATATCTGACGATCCGAGAGGTTTCGAGAAATCTGACGGATCGTCAATTTCCCCGTGTTATACGTGACGACAATTGTCCATAAACATAAAGTCGTATTCAGAATTATTAATAATTTATAATGTTAACGTTGCGTGATATTAATAATTCACTTTAATTAATAATTAAATTAATTCACTTAATAAATAATTCATTTAATTAAATCACTTAATAAAAATCATTAAATTAATTCACTTAATTTACGAATAATATATTTATATATTTATACATATAATATATTTAATGTATTCAATGTTTTAAATATAATTTAATAATTTGATTTATATCTAATATATTTAATATATTTAATGTTAATATATTAATACGATTTTTCGACAAATACTTGTCAAATAAAATCATAATTCAATCTTTCGAAATAAGCTATTTTTCGCTCGCGATTCGCGAATACAAAACATCCTGACCCAAATCTGAAAAGAAATCGTTTATCGACGATTGTCGGTCTGTCTTGATCTACCCCATTGATATATATATATATTTCATGTATATATATATATATATATATATATATATATATACATGAAAATTTTGGTGCGTGTGTAGACGGAACGACAGTAGAGGCAGGACCTGGATCAATTAGATCATCGCGCCCTACAGCCAACCGAGACTCACTGGCTATAACACACCAGGCGAGAAATCTCACAAGCCAACCACCCACACTATCCCGTTCTCGCAAACGCGACTCATTCACTTTTCGCGCCCGCACACAGCACAGCACTCGAATAGCGTGCGATGGAGCTATTATGTCTCAACAAGCGGGAAACTCAATTTAAATTACGACTTCTTGGCTCTTCGGATATATATATATATAAGGGTACACACACACACACACACACACAAGCATATCTTTATACAGTCGTGAACGTAATAATAGGTGTGATAACTCCTTCCTAAAGATTCCGGTCACCAGAATATACACTAGTGGAATTAATTCTGAATAATTTTAATAGAAATTAGCATTTTTTTTTTATATTTATAGAAAATGTATATTCTGATACGCCGGATTGATACTGTGGTGTTTTTATTTTAATCTATAATGTTTTTACTTACAATTAATATTTGATTAGTTTTGGTTGGATAAAAAAAATTATCGAAAATTAGATGATCATTTTTTAAATTATTGCAAGAATACGATATTAATGTTAACATGAACGTGTAATTAAAGGAAGTTTCATATTTCATGGGTGTTACCAAATTATCGACTATTATGTGTACTGTTATCAGAAACAAAGATGATTGTGAACGGAATCAATTTTTATATTAAATATATTATATAATAAAAACAAATTGAATATACAGGGTATTTGGCGCATGGACGGACACAATTTTTTGAGGAAATGGGGGGGGGGGGGGGAGGTAATATGGTAGTTTTTTTACCCTTTGACCCTATGTCCTAAGTGTCACGGTAAATGAGATATGATTTTTTTTAATGCTCGAAATTTCGCCTTTAAAACGTCATAACTTTTTTGTTGTTTGTGGTTGTAATAGCGCGAAATAACTTTTGTTGCATGCATACGGAGTAAAGGAGGTCAATTTGAGCAAAATTTATAACTGACGTTTAATAAAAATATTATTTTGACCACATGATTAATTATTTCTATGACATGTAGGATACCGTTGGAAAATGTATAAACTAGAGAACTTTTTAAAACGAAACTAAATTCAAAATAGATTTTAGTTTTTTTTATATTTTAGGAGTCGATAATTTTCATACATTTACACATTTTTAAGACTGGAAGCTCATGAGTCATTTTATTAAAACCATTTGTATCAAATAATGATTTATTTGTAATAAATATACATTGTAGAATACGACAAAAAAAAGTTACGACGATTTAAAGGCGAAATTTCTGAAGTCGTAAAAAAATATTTGGAAACGCTCAAATGGGATATTTTACCGCACCCACCATATTCTCCGGACATTGCTCCTTCTGATTACTGGTTGTTCCGACGGATGCAGCAGGATTTAGCAGGTCACCGGTTCACTTCTTTCGCAGAAATCGAAAATTGGCTCAAAACTTGGATCGCCTCAAACAATACTTCAGACAATACTTTGATTAATCTATTCATACCTTTTATTTTGAAATAAATGGATTTTTTACCACAAACAAAAACGGACCGAATTCATTTGTACTCCCAATACATATGTTTAATTTGTTATTCAACTAAAGTAAAAATTAATCGTTAAATTAAATTTAGTATATATTTTATCTTGATTCGCTGTTTCAACATCATGCGTAACACTTCAAGAGAAGAGAAGAGGAAAATCGATGCGAGGGAAAGAGTATGAAGTATCAAGAAAGAGTGAGAAAGATACACGGATGCATGGGGAAAAGATCGAGAGAGCCAGAGAGAGAGAGAGAGAGAGAGAGAGAGAGAGAGGAAGATAAAAGAGGCAATGGTCGCCGCTCTTCTATGGCATCACAATGGCTTACTAAGTTCCCTGCGTAAAGAGATAAAGCATCTAGACAAGACCGACCATTCAATAGTGATGAACTGGTCTCTTGTTCGAAAAGGCATGCACACACAACAGTGTGCAATGAAACAGGAGCACAGGCCCCTTCGATCTTATAGTGCCTTAGCTCTGCAAGTGCCCTTTTGCTTTTCTCTCGCCTCGATCCCATGGCGGTTATAGCAAAGCCCATTTCAACGCATATATATATATATATATATATATATATATATATATATATATATATATATATATATATATATATATATATACGTAGAAACTGTGGTAATCGTCAACTCACCGAATTCTGTCGTGCAATAAATTCCTCTGTGGTCTTCTTGTCCCGCATTTACTTCGTGAAAATGATCAGTAGAATTGCCGTGAGAACACTTGTTGAAATAAAATGTACGATTGTCCATGAAAAGATCAATATACCGTGGTATTTTCCATACCCTCGCGACTGCATTATTTATTTATTTTTTTAATCCGTGAGTTTCTATTTGCAAGAATTGCTGTACAATTTTTTCTTCAGTCACAGGTCATTGAGGGTAAACCGACAAGTGAATGGACGAAATAACGACATTAATGGATTCAGATGAACTGTCATATGAAAATATAATGAAAACAAATTTATATTTTGTATCGATTTTTGGCAAATCCTCGAGTGCCCTAAGGCCTTAAATCATGAATTCAAATTCTTTACTTATTCTCGATATAAATCAGCTTTCGTTTATTCAGTCCATTCGATGTAGCCTATTCGAAGGTAAAAAAAAAATTGAAAATGACGACCCGAATTTTCATCGTTGTCGATTTTGACACGTATGGGAGGCTTCCACGCGATCATTCGTTTGGCAATTTTTGCGGTAATCGAGCTTCGGTTACTTAGGATGCGAGAAATGTTACGCAACGGCTAAAAGCACAACCCTCGAACACAGGAGACGAATAAAAGGCCTGTTGTAGTCGATCGAAGCCTCTACCCGTCGAGAATGGACAATCAGATAAAAGAAGCGTGCGAGAGAGGATGAGTCGCAGATTGTGTCACCCCAGCAGGTAAGAAAGCGAGAGAGAGCAAGAGAGAGAGAGAGAGAGAGAGAGAGAGGCTGGTTGGAGGAGGGTTGGGGGCGATAAAGGAAAAGAGAGTAGCAGATCTTAAGTGATGACTAAAAATGGTCCCTTTATGTTCAGTGGATACAATGAGTTTCAACAATGTTACCACTGGGAATTGTGCACGCTCCATATAATTTGCTGCTGCTCCCGCGTATCCTTCGTCTCGCGCTCGCTCGCCCGAATCCTCAACCACTCCGTGCCAACGAGTGAGCGATTCATCGTGAATCGAGGAAAAAAAAGGACCCCAAAGCTTAGTCCTGAGGACGCGTTCGACACACCCGCAATCGCGCCACGTGGGAACGAAACATGATTCGAATCTTCAATCGACCTCGTGGCCTCGCTATTATTTATATTTGGTGGCTCAACAATTATTTTATAGTTGATTTTGCTCTTGGTTTGGGTCATGAGTGGATTTTACAGAGCCTACAGAAGCTTGAAATTGTTTAAATAAGATTTTTTTATTGCATGACTTTGTAGCCTATACTGACAGAAAAATTATTTTGATATTAATATTAGATGAAGTAAAAAGTTCTGAGCGTTTTTTCGCTTTATTTCGACGATGAAATTAACATAGGATTATCCGATTTAGATCAAATATGCGCTGTTTTGTTCGATAACTTTTGTCCATTTTGAAGGCAATTTCATAATTCCGCGATTGAAGAAGTCCTCGTCCTTATTGGTAAAAAAAACTTGACCAGCTCATTTTCACAAGCCTCTCTTGAGGCCAGTTTTGTATCATCAAGAAAATTTTGCATATGCTTGAAAAGGTGATAATCGCTTGGTGCCAGGTCTGGACCATACGGCGGGTGCGATAGAACCTCCCATCCAAGCTCTCGGAGCTTCTGGCGCGTCTTTAAAGATGTGTGCGGCCTGGCGGTGTCTTGATGGAACACAACACCCTTCCTATTGGCCAATTCTGGCCGCTTCTTGTCTATCGCCTGCTTCAATCTGGTCAGTTGTTGATAGTAGAGGCCCGAATTGAGTGTTTGGTCCGACGGGAGCAGCTCATAGTGGATGATTCCCTTCCAGTCCCACCAAACACACAGCAAAACCTTCTCGGCCGTTAATCCGGGCTTGGCGATCGTTTGGGCAGGCTCACCGCGATTGGACCACGATCTTTTTCGGCTGTTGTTCTCGTATGTGGCCCATTTTTCATCGCCAGTCATCATCCGCTTCAAAAATGGGTCGATTTCGTTACGTTTCAGCAAAGAATCGCAGGCATCAATTCGGTCCAAAAGGTTCTTTTGCGTCAATTCGTGTGGCATCCATACGTCGAGCTTCTTCTTGAGACCAGCCTTATACAAATGGTTCCAAACGTTTTTCTGGCTAATCTTCAGTTCCTGGGCAATGGAATAAGTGCTCACATGCCGGTTCAACTCGACGATTTCCATGATTTTATCGACATTTTCGACGATTGGCCGACCAGAGCGTGCCTCATCTTCGACGTCCATATTACCAGAAGGGAATCGTTGGAACCACCGCTTTGCTGTTGCATTCGATACTGTATTGGGTCCATAAACAGCACAATTTTTTTTGGCCGCCTGCTCCACCTTTTCACCTTAGCCGTAGTGGTACTGAAGAATGTATCGAATTTTCTCTTTTTTTACCTCCATTTTGGAACGCTGTAACACACAACTGGCTTCACCAAACACAAAACTGTCAAAAAACTTTTTTTGAAGCGTAATGTCACCTTTAAATCGCTGTATATTATGACCCGATGCGATGTGTACATCGTGAGATATGGCTCACTAAAGACATCTAGCGGAAAACGCTCAGAACTTTTTACTTCACCCAATAATAGCACATGATTCGTTTCTTAAATGTTTAAATTATTCTAATTTAAAAAATTAGACCGTACGAATTTTCAAAATTTTTAAACGTGTCCATGTCCGGTATTAATTCCTCTGGTGTAGAAAACAAAAAAGAACAATGTGGGACGAAGTAATAAAATTATCCAACTGAATTTGGACGATCGAAGGGCGGAGGAAGGCGAAGTACAGTAGAAACGGTAGTCACCTGTCAGACTCGTGTCATTGTAAGGAACGTTCGTGAATGGACCGCAAGGGTCGGTACCGGGCTCATTATGAATGAACCATTATGAAGCATATTCATCGATCTGTCGGGAGAGATGACTGTGCCGCTTTAAATATTGTAATGTGTTGCTGCACAGCAGCCTCTCTAGACCACCTGACGAAAACGATGACTGGACAAAAGGGAAAAAAATTATTTTTCATGTCCGGTCTCATCGACCAAATCTTTCACTCTTCGAAATCGTGAATGAGCCATTCGTTTGAGGCATGCATCTTACACGCCTTGGCCCTTAATGTATACATCAGTGGAATCAATTTTCTTGACACTTTTGATAGAAATTAGCATTTTTTTATATTGACACAGAAAAAGTATTTTTGTTTTTTTTTTAAATAGCGCCTGACTGAATTTACATTTATTTTTCAACCTAATCTTCCGACCTTTCTGGTTTGATTAAAAAAAAAAATTGAGAAAATAAAACAATCCTACGGTGCAAAGGATTACGATACATTACATTTTAAGAATATTATCGAAATTTTTGTTTCAGATCTACCGACTGCATGCCAAAACATTATTTTTTAATAAAAAATCATTGATTTTTAATAAAAAATCATTTTTTTCGTTAAATTCAGCCCAAATTAAAAATAAACCGTTTCAGGCCTGTCGATGCCGAATTGGAAATCATAAAATCATAAATAGTATTATTGGAGATGAAAATGATGAAAGTCTTCTAAAATAAAATATGATTAATTCGAAAAAAATAGAAAGAAAAACGGGCCGTCGATGAAACTAGTCTTAAAAAATCATAGAATGGGTCACTTTATTTTATAGAATTTTTTGACAAAAATACAAAATGGCACTAATCTTTAAAATAAATAGTTTTCACTTTAGAAGCAAAAAAAAAACGTTGACATTG
>OZ010720.1:22722766-22750739 GCA_963932345.1 Ophion ventricosus
TTGGGCATTGTCACTCAAAGGAGGCCAATGCAGAGCGCAACCGAACCTGCGAAACCCCAGGTAGGCCTACTCCGAGAGCTCTCGCAGAACCTACTGCCCCCCCCCCCCCCCTTTGCGCCTACTGTAGGCGCACCGTAGATCCTGTGGAGCCTCCGTTCAGCCTACTGTAGGCGCATTATAGACCCTCCAGACCCTCCATTCAGCAAAAACGTATTTATTTCGTCATCGAAAGGGTTACCTATCAGGCCACAATGTTGTTGATGGAGGAGATATCAAATTTGGGCTCAAAGCGGGTTAGGTGGGCTCGAGACAACGGACTTGAGATCGAAAGTATGTTAAAGTCTTAGGCCACTCTAGGATTTTCGAAAAATCGATTTTTTTTGTTATAAATGTACCTTAGTACCTATAAAATTATATTGCAAAAGATTATGGCTGTGAAAAATCTATAAGGACTCGATTTTCGAATTCTAGCACGACCCCTCTTGATTCGTTTCGTGACGTTCTACTAACTTCAAACGCGTATATCTCAAAACTACTTTTTTCAAGTCGGCCGGACTCATAACTCAAACAAATTTCAACCGATTCCTTTGAAATTCTAACTGTATATTTAGAATTACATTTTCTGAGGCACTACGCAGGATTTTTTTTATTATATTGCATAGTTCCTTTTTTATAAACATTTTTCTGACGTTTTTCTCATGGCATTTTATACTTTTTTGTTTTAGAAATGAGGCATTTTGACAAAAAACAATATATCAAAAAAATCCTACTTACTTTTATAGCTATTCTCATATATATAATCGAAAAAACTTTAGTGTCTCATCATAACTAAAAAATTATAGGAGATGTTGGCCCGGCTGTTGACCTTCCAGAAATAAAGGCGTCATCGGAAAAATACTGCACAGTCGCCATTTTGACATGTATCGCTGTTAAAAAAATAATTTTACATAGTCAATTATGTGTATAATAAAACTTCTATTTTGTAATGCCGATTTATTTTATAGTTTCGCTGAAATAAAATCACAAAATATACCCTTTTTTTGGCCTCTACAGTGGCCTAAGGCCTTAAGGAGGCCTGTGTTGCGCACGTTTTACTGAAACTGGGGGTCGAAAGAAGACTTGGGAGGTCTAACAGAGGCTATACTGGACCAAATGGAGGCCTCTCCATGGCACTGAACTCGACGAATGGGCTTTGGTAGATTCAACGGAGGCTGGCGGCTTGTGTATCACAAAAGAATCTCCTGCGAGTGTTCAAAGGAGTCTATCAATTTTGACTCGTTTGATTATAAATTGTTGTTGGTAACATTTGACGTTGGTCAACATTTAATGATTCGGCAAGTTCTTCTTGCGTTTGACGCGGGTCTTCATCGAGTAAAGCTTCCACTTCCTCATCCTCAAACATTTTCGGCTGACCTGAAAGTTGCTTATCTTCCGTGTGAAGATTACTTTTTTTTGTCATAGCGCTGAAACCAGTACACATATGTTGAAATCGACAGAGCATAATCACAGTAAGCTTCCGACAGCATTCATTGACTGTCAGCATCACTTTTCTTCAAATGAAAGGAAAGAAGCAAAGCTTTCTGCAAATTGCGTTTTGTCGGTACAAAATTCCGACATGTTCAACGATCAATGTCATCAACGATTACGTGATGACGCTTAGACATAAAATTAGTAACAATATGACCCGATGCGATATAGTACTAGTTACGCCATCTCTTGAAAATCCGTTTAAATTAATGCACACGCCTAATATATATACGGCAAGTTTATTTGAGGGACATTCGACTGCAACAGCCGTCCCCATACATTAACGTAACGTCTTCAAAATCTCCTTGTAATAAATGTAAGTATATTTCAAGGGTCATTTCAAAGACTTTCCTGTGTCCCAAATCAGCAAGTAGCTTTAAAAAAATTCAAGCACCGTCTTCGATACAGCCAGATGTGCTGATAGTCCACATCTAATATATATAACGGGGCCAAAACATCCTTTATGTGTGTGTGTGTGTGTGTGTGTGTGTGTGTGTGTGTGTGTGTGTGTGTGTGCGTCTGGAAGAGTATAGTGGAAGAAAAGCAAGTGAGCGAGGAGAGCTCTACGGTGAGCCCCGAGAGCACCCATCAGTGTGTCCCGAAAGAGCGAGTGGGATCGAGAGGACACGATAAGAAGAATGAAGAGGCGAGTAGCTCTGAGAGCTGTGAGAGTCGGCCGCTGAAGAAGGAATGCCGTCGGACGAGCGCCTGGGGCAGAAGACGACGATGAGAGCTTTCTCACTCTCGCGGATGTACACGGGGCGGCCGGCGCCGACCACACGATCCAGCACTAGTCCTTGCTCTCTCTCTCTCTCTGGATCTCTCTCTCTCTTTCTCTGTATCTCTGGCTCTTTCTGTCTGTTCCTACTCCTCTGTTTCCCTCTCTTTCCCTCTCTACTCCTCATTGTCACTCCTTCTGTCTCCACCCTGCCCCCTCTCTTTCCTTTTCATTGACACTCTCTGTCTCCCTCTCTTCAATGTTTATTCTTCATTCTTTTATTCTCTCTCTCTCTCTCTCTCTCTCTCTCTCTCTCTCTCTCTCTCTCTCTCTCTCTCTCTCTCTCTCTCTCTCTCTCTCTCTCTCTCTCTCTCTCTCTCTCTCTCTCTCCCCCCCTCCCTCTCTCTTCCTCTCTTTGTCATTCACTCTCTCTCTCTCTTCCTCACCGCAACACTCTGTCTCCCTCTACCACCCAGTTACGTGTCGTTCTGGCACTTCGAAGTTTCCGAGTTAACGACGCGGAAAACAAAGGGACACGGACGAATGCGGCATACGTTCGCAAACACACCAAGTCTTTACCGTACGGGCGCACGTTTGCAGCTTGCACTTGCAACGCCTCACTGCCAAAAGAGTCACGCGGAGAAAGCAAGAGAGGAAGAAAGAGAAAAAAAAAAAAGAAAGAGAATTGAGAATCCGCAGTAGCGAACGAAAACGTTGTTGGAAATAAAAGAAGCAGCGAGGAACCGAGGAGGAACCAACTCCGCGAGTACTGCGCTGAAACACGTGTGCATGGTTAAATATACATTGTTTCCTGATGCGGCGAATTGCACCACGTGGACCAAATCATTTCTTCACGGTACCCGCGAGGACAATGTACCTCGAAATATATATGAGTTCGTTTCAATGCTATAGACCAGCGGTACCGCTGGTGTTCCGCGGAACCCAAGGGTTCCGTAGGAAAGACACCGTGGTTCCGCGAATTACTTACTTTTTGTCATTTAAGCATTGGATTATTTTAGCTATAAAAAAGAATTATTTTTTGGCATAAGTGTGTTAAAAATAGCAATGTTGAACTTTTCCACTATTATTTAATTTTCTGACAGAAAACGAGTTAGAATGGCCAAATGAAATTCAAATTATCATCCTAGGACATTTAGTAATCCTGCTGAAGTCTTTATCAGATTACTTCCCGAATTATTCTGATAATGACAACGAGTGGATACAAAATCCATTTATTAATAAAAGTAAACCTGCCATGCTTACCGTACTGAAATATGAATCATTGATAGATGTTCAGAGCTCATCCGCACTGAAACACACATTTGAGTCTGCGCCACTTAATGAGTTTTGGGTCAGTGTTAAAAGTGAATACCCTGAATTTTCCGAAGAAGGCAATCCTAACCTTGCTCCCTTTTGTAACAACGTATCAATGTGAAGTAGGCTTTTCCGCTTATGCCTGTACGAAAAACAAATTTAGGTCTAGAATAGAGGCTGCCTCAAATATACGAATACGATTATCAAGCATAAAACTAAACTTTAAAGCAATAAAGGATAAAACAATAAAGCAGTTCCATTCGTGTCATACATCTTTGTTTGAAATATCTTTTGTAATTAATGTTCTTACTCTTATTTTAAATTGCAGTATTTTTTATTTTTTATCATTTGATATGCGGTTCCGTAAAATCAAAATGATTTATTGATTGTCCCATGGCCTTAAAAGTTTAAGAACCGCTGCTATAGACTGAGTCACTGAGAACTTCAACGCCTTATGGGAAAACTGAGCAGAACGAGTATCAATGGAGAAGATTGATTCTATGAAAATGTAACACATTAATTAGCAGAATTGCATTTTCTACCAATCTATAAACATCAACTGCAAAATTTTGGCATCTTTGAAAGATCCATTATTTCCATTTCAAACCTTCAAAAAGTAAAAGCTGAAGTTTCCGTTTTGAGGGGTTACTGACAATGCTATTAAATATATAAAATAATTGTTATTCTTTACAAATCCATTATAGTTTTACCTATTTTTCCGAGTGCCAAGCCTGTGTAACGCCTTAAGGGTGTGTAGCAGATTTCAATAAAAAGTATTCCTACCAAATTCCACGACTTTCAAAAAGTCGAAAGTTTTAACTGGCATCCCTTTAAGGGTCGAGTTTGAAAAAATCCCTTCTTATTGGATGCCAGGTTGCCTTTTCCCAAATTTCGACTTCCTAGGTCCAGAGGCTTGGACGATAGGCATACTTACCGAATGGTGAACACAATTGAAAAACCATCAAAGTATAGCAACCCGTATCGACCCCGGTGTTCCATAGTTTCCCTGTGCCCTCTTGCAAATGCGATACGGTAGTGCATTTGGATAGAGTGCCCGTGAGCATCATTCTAGGGGGTCTCTAGACAACTGCAACTAGTCAATATGCAAGTCCCGGGGGGCGTGGTCTGCAGTGAGAGAGACGGGGTTGTAAAAGCTCGAAAAGGCATATACGGAGGATCAGTGAAGAAAATAAATACTAAACGTCCACGCGAATGAGATACGTTCCAATTTATTCAACTTGAAGCTACGATTCTTTATCGCAATGCATAAGTGCATTCCATGTGGTCGCTGGCGCGCGTCCCTCATGCCCCCTCCTTATCGCCCGTGGTCTTTCTCCCCGGCGGTATCTTGATTCCCAAAGGCAAATTATAAGAGATCTGAACTGCCGTGCCCAGACCGGAGGACGCTGGCGTTTGAGGGTAAGGCCTATAGGAACGGGATGGCGAACTGCGAGAACGGGGACTGAAGATTCCACGCACGGAATTTCCAAAGGTCTTTTATTGTTGGGCGTCAACGAACGTATAAAGACTCCGCGTTTCTCTTGCTCTCTCACGTTGTCTCCTTTTCTGTTTTGTCCTGTTTCTCTTTCTTTTCTCCTCGGTTGGTCCAGGATGCCTTGACTTTTTCTCGGTGTGGATTTATTGATAAATCTATGCGCGAAAATACAGACGGCAAAAGCGTTCCTTTTTTCAATTCTAGCTGGACGTCATTCGTGTAGCTTTTCGCGGAAAAAGGCCCCATCTGAGTGCCGTGTGAAGATACTGATACAACACCCTTAGGGGAGTTTTGTCGCAATGATAGTTTCATCAGTACTCGGGTATATAGCCGAGACTGGATGAGAGCACTTTTGGAGGAGGTTCTCATCAATGATGGCTCGATTAGTGCTTTGGCATCCAGCTGAAGCTGCTGAGGATGATCTTGGTGAAGATTTCCTTTCAATGGCGGTTCGATAAGTACTCTAGTACTCTGGTATCCAGCCAAGACTGAATGAGAATGCTCTTGGAGGAGGTTTTCCCTTATTGATGGTTCGATTAGTGCTCTAGCATTCCGCTGAAGCTGCTGAAGACGATCCCGGTGGACGTTTCCATCAATGGCGGATTGATAAGTCCTGTAGTACTCTGGTCTCCAGCAAAGCCTGAATGAGCACACTCTTGAAGGAGATTTTCCTTAATGATGGTTTGATTAGTGCTCTGACATCCAGCTGAGGACGATCTTGATAGAGGTTTCCCTCAATGAAGCATAAATAAGTATATGGTATCCTACCGAGACTAATGCGAACAACCTTCAGGGAGGTTTTCCCCAATGGTAATTCGATCAGTACTTTTGTCTCAAGCTGGGGCTCGATGAGGCCAAATTCGAAGTGAGCTTTCCTCAATGATGGTCCGAATGACTCCGGATGGAGTCCCGGGGCAACGGAAGCTCAGAGAGAAAACTTGTGCTGCAGCTTTTCGATATATCTGATTCAAGGCATTGTTGTGTGGGGCTACAACGCGACTAACGTTCCACCTTGATCTCGATGATCATTCAAAGGGTGAATCTTGCCCGGCCAAACGAACCTATCAAACTCGAAGTGGCTGATTGTACAAACGGTCAAGCGCGAAAGAGTTCACGCAGCTTGCCAGTAGTCAGCCGATGAAGAAGCTCTCCCTCTCTTTCACTCTTCCTCCCTCTCCCGCTCTTGCAATCTCGCACTCTTTGCTATCGCCATGCGAGGCAAGCAACGATGCAGCAATCTCGCCGCGTTGATTAGAGTCGTATGTAGAATCGAGAACCGGATTCCGAGAACCTGTTTCCATGTTCACGTAAGATCCCCGGAGTAATCGACTGACGGATCGGCGACCGTTCGAGTCAGCGACCTCACGAGAGAGCAAGAGAGAGAGAGAGAGAGAGAGAGAGAGGAAGAGAGAGAAGAGCAACTGGCGGCCAGCATCATCACACGAGTAATACCAGTACGAACGGCCATTTGTGAGAGCCGGCTCGAGTCGCCGCCGCATCAACAACAAACTGTACGAAGACGAACGGGGGGGAAGAATAGAGACGGGTGCGCAAGTACACCAGCCACGGACGTTTTTAATTTTTACCGCGACTTACCGCGACTTAAATTTAACTCGATGCGAGGCACGATTCAACCCCTTCCACCCTAACTACCCTTCTTTCTCCAACGTTCTCCAGTCAAAGCCGGTTTGGATCCACCTGATGACGAATTCAATAAATGATGATGAGGGAATGTTATCGTCACTTCTTGACATCTGCCATCGAAAATCGTCATTTCGACATATTCCGTCGGAAAAGAACCTCAAAACGTCACTTATGAAGTCATCGATACGGACACTGTTGCGTACTGCACCAGGCAAAGTATTTAGATGTTAATGCTTTATTTTTCGAAATTAGTAATAAAACATGTCACTGGAATTATTGTCCACCGCTAGCTACTACTTTTTCCCATCTTTCTGGCAGCATTTTAATTCCACGGCGGAAAAACGACACGTCTTTTAAGGCTATTCAGGAGTCGACCAATTTTTTGGCATCTTCATAAGAATAAAAGTGCTGCTTAGCCAGGCCATGTGCCATCGATCGAAACAAGTGATAATCGGAAGGGGCAATGTCTGGTGAATACAGCGGGTGGGGTAAGACTTCCCATTTAGGCGTTTCCAAGTAGGTTTTCGCCGGTTTTAGCAACATGTGGCCGAGCCTTGTCATGCTGCAAAATCACTTTGTCGAGTCTCTGCTCGTATAGCGGCCGTTTTTCCTTCAATTCTCCGCTCAAACGCATCAATTGTAGTCGATAGCGATCTCTCGTGATGGTTTCGTTCGGTTTGAGCAGCTCATAATAAACTACACCCAGCTGATCCCACTAAATACAGAGCAGAAGCTTGAAACCATGGATATTCGGCTTTGCCGACGATGTTGATGCATGGCCGGGCTTACCCCACGATTTTCTTCGCTTAGGGTTATCGTAGTGATCAATTTTTCATCGCCAGTCATGATACGATGCAAAAAAACCTTTGCTTTTCTGACGTTGAAGCAGCTGTTGATACGTGAAAAGACGCCGTTCAACGTCCCTCGGCTTCAACTCGTACGGCACCCAATGTTGTTGCTTTTGAATCATGCCTAATGCTTTCAAACGCTTCGAAACTATTGTGTGATCAACTCCTAATGATTCTGCAAGTTCAGCTAGCGCCAGACATGAGTCTTCATGAAGCAATGTCTTCGATTCTTCGTCTTCAAACTTTTTCGGCGCGCCAGAGCGTTCTTTATCTTCAACATCAAATCATTATTTTTAAAGCGTCTAAACCAATCTCTGCATGTTGTTTCCGACAGAGCATGGTCGCGGTAAGTCTCAACAAGAATTTTGTGTGTTTCAGCTGCAGATTTTTTTGTATAATGTAGTGCCATAAAATTCCACGTAAATACTCTTTTTTGGCCCGATATTTGACATGTTTAACACTATGAAAAAAAACTTGTTAACACTTCGGCGATATGAGGTACACTGAATTTCAAGCTTGCTTATAGTACTTCTTTATAGATGTGTTAACATCTTAAACTACACGCACACAGTTCTGGTAACGCCTTCTATTGGGAAACAGCGAGAACTTATCCAACGTCCCAATATATTAAATCAAGCGTTAAATATTTTATATCAACTGTTGCGTTTAGATATTAGTTTTCATTTACCTGGCTTGATGATGGTGTAATAAAAAAGTAAACAAAAATTGATTTTTGCAAGATCGATCTGTTGTTTTTCGATTTTTTGCAGAATCGACTCTCAGGCATTCGATTCGAAGATCAGAAGATCGAATATTCCTACTTCAGCTGATCTTGATGCGTAAGTGAATTACTTTGATCTTCAATATCCCGAAATACCGTAACCCCATCCTGGTGTCCAAACACTTGGCTTCTTTTTTCAGCCACAATCCATTAAACTTTGATTCCACAAGGAAGTAGTCTTGCGATTGCTACGGGTTTTGCTTTTTCTATGTTCGAGACTGGGTGTGATCGATCACACAGGTCGTCTCGGACCAAGATCTAAAAAGACATATACGAATTTGAAAGAAACGATGAAGAAGAAAGATGAAAAAAAAACGTTGCTTAAGCTTTCACGGGGACGTTCTAGCTATCAATCCTGTGCGGCTTTAATAGATTTTCATTATTTTGCGAGTGCCTATCTCTCCGACTGTGTAATTATCGTGAGGGGTTAATATATATGCGCGGCAGCTATACGGGAAAGTATAGGGTACGCGCGATCTTGAGTCGACGAGAGAGAAAGAGAGAGAGAGAGAGAGAGAGAGAGACTCTCTCTCTCTCTCTCTCTCATGTACACACATACCATATGAGCGTGCGGATGTAAGAGAGTGCGGCGTAATATGCGAGCGTTCATCATAGCACTGTTGTGTTTCATTTCTCTTGCCAACTGAAGATCCGAGGAATAATGGGCTCCGCGATGTACCGAAGTACGTGCAGTTATGAACATTGACAGTCGCTTAGCTATGGGAAAATTTGATGGAAAGCGCGGCCAATCACCAGTACGGTTATTTATGTGACAATGATTGCCAGTCTCTGGACAACCCACCTGACCATCTCCATGCAGAAGAGATCACAGCACAGCTTAAGGAGGGTGGGGGAGCTATACATGTAGCGGCATAAAAAAATCCGCGATATTCCCGAAACAATATCCTTTTTTTTACCCTTCACCAAACCGATCCCAACGTAACCTAACCTAACAGCCGCCGATCAAAAAAACGATTGATTGGACCAAGTACTGCTCACAACAGGTCAAATCAAAGCGAGCAATCGATCAGAAGCGTCGCGAATTAGCGAACAGAAAGGGCGTAGTGTTCCACCAGGACAACACTAGACCACATGTTTCTCTGATGGCCCGGTAAAAGTTATTGTGGCTCAAACGGAATATTTTGGTGTACCCACCGTGTAGTCCGGACCTTGCACCTTCAGTCTATCAATTGTTCTGGACGCTACAGAACAGTTTGAATAATAAAACCTTCAGTTCCCTGGACGTCCATCAAAAACCACTTGGATGACTTCCTTGCCCAAAGATGTCAGAACTTCAATGAAAGAAGGATAATGAAGCTCGTGGAGAGATGGCAGAAAGCCATTGAACAGAATGGAATATATTTATTTAATTAAAATCCCTCTTTTGGGTAAACATTTTGCGTTTGAAATTAACTTGCTTTTCGCTACGGAATTTTGCATAGACCCAATATTTCTCTTTACAATCTTTTATTTAACTTGCTTCGTATGTCTGTCTTTCCGGTTCAAAATTTGTAATCCATTTCTCAAGCACTTGCTGGCATCCGATTCAACTGAAATATGGCATATCTATGTAACTTCGGTGACGATGCAATAATATGGTACCATGGAGTTGGTCTCATGTTGAAGCCGGAAGGTGATCATAAGAACTCGTCAACTAAAGAAAATAGCCACGTCATCTTTGGACTCGTTGGACTTGTCTTGACAAGTACTTTAGCTTGTACATTTCCCGATTTACGTCGTTCAAAAATTGTTAGATCTCCTGCCCAAAAAAAACATAAATACTTTTTTAAAACAAGCTTTTATTTATAAACTATTGAACTAAAAAGTAAAAAAATAATATTTAGTGTGTGAAGTTTGTTTGGGTTTGTTTGGGTTTGTTGTTTGAGTTCATAAAAAAACAAACGTAAAAAAACTTTTTAAAAAAGCTTTTATTTATAAACTATTGAAATAAAAAGTAAAAAATAATATTTAGTGAATAAAGTTAAATAGCGAAGCTATAATTTTACTATTTTCTGAGTTTTTATTTAAAAAAAAAAACGCATATATAAATAAAATTAAAAAATAAGGAAAAAATATCTATGTAACAAACATTCAATAGGAAAAGCCGGTTGAGAGTGGCAATAATTATTTACTCCCACTCTCCTGAAATATATAAAATAAATGTTTCTTCGGTGCACCTGGCAAAGACTCGATGCGGTTCGCCAACGTGATCAAAAGACGCGGTGGACGAAGAACTGCTTCGTTTCCCCTACCTTCGTTAATAAATTTCCTCATCCTCCAGATTAATTCCCGCACGCTTCTCTGCGCCTTGCCACGAGGCCACTACGGTTGTGTGTAATGCCTAATCGAAAAGAGCTTCGGGTTCTTCCTACAAGTTGATCCTTGCGCTCGCGAGCTCTCGGCGAACGTAAGGGCGCACCTTGCGACTATCTGCGTGTTGAATTTTGCACAACTGGTGGCTGTGTGCTCGCGAGGCAATGTACGTGCTCGCACATGTCTACACATACGTACCAATAACTATACACAGCACGTCCTTTGGTCTTGAATCTTGGGCTGAAATTAACATTGCTGTACCTGGTAAAACTATCATATGTATAAATAGATTGTGCGGAACGAAAACAGCGCATACAAGAAACGAATTAACGCGTACACGTTCGTGTAGTTTCTTTCCAAGGCTAGACATAGGAGAATAATCAACAGATTATATACATGGGAAAATCGGGGAAAATTTAGCCGTCTGTATCAAGCACAGGTTTTTCCCAGTTTCCCTGTGACCTCGTGAGAATGCGATACAGGAGCATTCGGAAGGATCAGCGGTCGGTAATAGATCAATTTCATTTTTCTATCGATCGGTAATAGGTCATTTTTCAGCATGGGGCACAATGTGTCACGGGGCAAAGTGAACCACATGCGATTTCTCGGAGTTTTGTAGCTTGTAAAATCCGAAATTTTTTGTGTTGGACCGCGATTTATATTAGGTTTCGTCAAGCCTAAAAGAAAGTCTATAGCAGCTCGCAAAGGATTATTGAAAATTAAACATTGATTTGAGGCTTGGAAAAAAAATATTTCGCTCGCCGGGAAAACGTCAAATATAACGATACTTTCTGTAGCGGCTCCGGTTTCCGGTCCTAATCGATAGTTTTATTATTTATGATGCACTCAGTGACTTGTGTTTTTCCATTCGTAGTTTAATTAATAGTTATTTTCATCAATAATCAAATGTTTTACTATTGGGGTACAATGTGTCACCGAGTGTTGGGGCAAAATGAGTCGACTCTCAATGAGGAAACAAAGAACTGTCAACCACGTGCGATTTCTCGGAGTTTTGTAGCTTGTAAAATCCGAAATTTTTTGTGCTGGCCCGTGATTTATATTAAGTTTTGACTGGCCTAAAAGAAAGTCAACAGCAGCTCACGAAGAATTATTAAAAGTACAAAATTGATTAGAGCCTCGAAAAAAAAATTTCGCTTGCCGGGATAACGTCCAATATTGTGGGGCAATTGTGTGGAGCATAATGTGTCATCGAGTTGTTGAGTACAATGAGTCGACTTCCAATGTTATTGGCAAATAATACCCGTTGTGAAATTATTGGTATCTATGAAAATCTGTTATCTATGTTAGGAAAATATAAGAGTTTCAACCAGCTCGTTGTACCCTACGTTTCGCAGCCCTTGACACACTGTACCCTATCTGACACATTGCACCCTACCCGTGGAGCACAATGAGCCAATCCGCAAATTTTTTCGAACCCATTATTTTAGGATTTTTAATCTTTTTGTAAAAAAATATGGTAGCTTTATTGTACGCCCAAAGGTCTATAAGATCGGTGATGACCTTTTTTTCTAATCAGACTACTCTGGTAAGAGTGAAAATTCGATAGAAAAAAAGTGACACACTGTGCCCCAACCCCCTACTGCCTGCGCCTTTATCTAGGCTTTAGCTTAAAAAATAGCTTATTTTTTGAGCCATCACAGTAGAATAGCCCCTTAATGAAATCGGCATCGTTTAAAATTTTCCAGTGCATGAACTGTCATTTTTTCTGTCATGTATAATCTTTGACTTCTGTCCAAAATGAACAAACGCAAAACGTTGTAAAATTTACACATGTAACTGTTCATTTATCACACTGTGATTGTGCAAAAATTAAGCAATAATTTAATCGCCTCAAAACGAACATCAGACATTCGTAAATTTTGCGAACGCGAGAGTCTCGCGGGAGCATATTGGGAGGACGATAGTTCTTCCGGTTGTGATATATTCGCGAGGAATTTGCGAATGCAGAGAGGCATCGATCCTCGGGTGTCCAGGTGAGGTGAAAGTGCGGAGTTCTATGGGGAACAAGTAAATCGGTCGATAGAGATCGATGAGTCACTGGCTAGCGTTTTATCTCTCTCTCTCTCTCTCTCTCTCTCTCTCTCTCTCTCTCTCTCTCTCTCTCTCTCTCTCTCTCTCTCTCTTTTGATCCCTTATTTGATCCCTTTCTTTGATTCTTCGACAAACACCTGCGCGCAATCATTGCGGCATTGAATGCACTCTCCCAGGATGCAGGAATATCCACGTTGGATTTTCACTCGAGGGCTCAGGGCTCTCAGGTGTGTGTGTGTGTGTGTGTGTGGGTGTGTGTGTGTGGGTGTGTGTGTGTGGGTGTGAGTGTGTGTGCGCGCTTCTAAGTCGTCCTTCGCCAATCTCACTACGATCGTTCACGAAACGAGGGAGATCGGCTTCCGTAGATATATATATATATAAACACTCTCTTCCTGGGGCATCTCCGCCACGTCGTTCCATTCTGTATCATCGTTACGGTTCGCCTTGCAACTCCACCGGTGGCTCCGGGGTGTCCGCGTGCACTATCTCCGCAGCGGGTGAGCTCGCGCGGCCACTGTGAGCACGAAACTCACCTTCTTCGTTTCCTCGTGTTATATCACTTGTTCTGGCTGTGCGTATGTGCGGGCGAAAGAGTTATTCTTCTTCTTAAAAAGAATATATATACCATTTGGTGAGCCGCAATATCTTCTTCCCGAGTCAAAATTTTCGAGTCGTGTTCAACCCGCAAAATAAAGGCCTCCTTCCCCAAGCAGAAAACGACGACAGCGGATTATCGAATACCTAAACGAGGATACAATGTTTGGAATACCAATAGGTTAGGGCCTCCGATGAACATCCCGAATGGCAGAAACTGGACATTGTCACTCAAAGGAGCCCAATGCAGCGCGCAACTGAACCTGCGAAACCCCGGGTGGGCCTACTTCGAACGCTCCCGCAGAACCTACTGCCCCCCCCCCCCCCTTTCGGCCTACTGTAGGCGCACTGCAGACCCTCCGGACCCTCCATTCAGCGAAAACGTATTTATTTCGTCGTCGCACGGGTTACCGATCAGGCCACAATGCAGTGTTGATGGAGGAGATATCGAATTTGGGCTCAAAGCAGGTTAGGAGGGCTCGAGACAACGGACTTGAGATCGAAAGCAATTCAAGGAGACCCTGCACATTTCACTGAAACTAGAGGGTCGAAAGGAGGTTCGGGAGGACTAACAGAGGCTATACTGGACCAAATAGAGGCCTCTTCGTGGCACTGAACTCGACAAATGGGCTTTGGTAGGTTCAACGGAGGCTGACAGCTTATGCATTGCAAAAGAAATGGGTCCTGCGAGTGTTCAGAGGAGGCTATACATTTTCACTTGGATTTGTCTTTCGACAAATGAGAGCATACTTGTACGATAGTTATTTCAAAAATCAACTGATCGCCAATTTCAATGATGAGTTTGAAAGAAATTTGGAAGACCTTTCTTAAAACAGCTGAATGCGCTGATAGGCAACGTTACACCGACGGGTTCAAAATTTCCTTTCTTAATATATATGTAGATTCCTGTAAAGTATGTGCGGTGTACAATGTTCGTTGAAGGGGTTGCGTGGGTTTCGAAGTAAAAAAAAAGCATATTTTCTCTATTTTTTAAAATATAATATTTAAATAAATTATTTTATTCAAAATGTTAAGCATATAAAAGAACAACAGTTCAACAATATTTTTTAAAAATTTCATCAAAAAATTTGGGAAATTCAGCCGGTGGAACCTGGTTTCCGAAGACCCCTCAAAAAAGAATGTCCTCTTGATGGTCAGGATAACTCATGATAGCTTTATCTGAAATTAAAAAACCAAATTTTTTTCTATTGGTAGATAAGTATAGCTCGTGATTGAACGAAGGATTTTCAAAAAAATTGAAATTTGAATTTTTGACAGAGTTGTATGGAAAATAGTTCAATTTTTGGTACAATTTACACTACGTATAGCCTTGTAAAATTAGTTGTAATCGAAAATAAAACCTTCGTTCAATCACTAGTCAATGCTATTTTGAAGAAGTGTGCAAAATTTCAATAAGATCGGTGCATTAGTTTTTGAGAAATCGTGTCCACCGACTTCAAAAATAGTGTTTTGAGAAAAATGCGTATACCTTCTTCGCTCCCGGCTGGTCTTTCCCAACGGGGGGAATTCTCAAAGGCTCTCTCTCTCTCTCCTAGACTTTTACTTCGATTGACTTAAAACTTTGGGATAATATTCTAGACATATTGTACTATTAAATAATAATATTTAAAAAAAAATGGTTTTTTTATAATTTTCAAACCCACGTAACCCCTGAAAGTGCCGTATAAATCAACCCAGGCGAGAAGGATGGATGAAGAATATTCAAATCAGGCAAACCATTCATTGATATCGGGGCATTCTTGCAGAAAAGTCATCGCAAAGTGTGTGCGTGTGCTCACAATTCCGCGAGCTCGAAACTATATATATATCACGAACGAGGCAGAAAGAGAGAGAGCAAGAGAGAGAGAGAGAGAGAAAGAGAGCGAGACGAGCAAGCTTTATGGAAGATCCTACGGAACTAATGGTTTATCGAAGTGTACCAAAGTAATTTCTATCCCGCATGCTATTATTATTCATAACGGTATCGTTCAATTCCACATCGATGCAACTGCGCAATAACGCGCCGTATACGAGAAGCACGATGGCAGTTTATCTTTTCAATATTCTCTTCTTTTTTTTTTTCTTCTCCCTTTCAATGACGATCCTAGGATTCGTGACTGGGGACTTCTTGAATTACAACGTTTCCCAAAGGTCATAATTATATCGCGTTTTTTTCATCATAGGTTCAATTTTATTTTTCGTATCGTCTCGAGCATTCGTAGACATAAATTTATTCATTTTCATTCGTTCCAGCTCGCTCTTTCGTTAGATTTATTTCTTTGTTAATTTATTTATCTATTTGTGTATTTATCTGTCGAATTTTTAGTTATCCACCTTCTCATCTCTTCGTCTCGTTATTAATACACTTGTTGATATTTAGTTTTACTGCGCTTTTTATATTTTCTAATATTATTTTATATTTCTTATTTTATTAATTTATTCCTTATTTTATGATTTTGATGCTCTTTTAATTATTTTTTATATTGTATTATTGTTTTTATATTTTTATATTTGATATTTAAGATTATTTAAATATTTATTAGTTAATTTACTCTTCATATAATATATTTTATTATTTTAATATGAAATATTTAAGATTGTTTTGATATTTATTATTTCATTCTCTTTTTATATTTCCGATTACCATTATGCTTATTATTATTATTACTCATTGTAGATTATCTTAAAATTTCCGTTTAAATTTTATTTCCAATGTTTGCCCTCACGAGTAATTAGGATCACTATCCCTTTAACTTTTACTCCACTCTCGTCACATCACTATTTCCACTATTTCCCTAGAAATGCCCCAGAAGTCTCCCACTATTTTTCACTATTTTGCGAAAGACATCTGAGCCGCGACAGTGCGCGAATGAGCGGTCACCCATCCGAGTATTGGCCCAGACCAACGCTGCTCGACACTAAACATTGCCGCACACCAACCTCCGTCCACCAACATCGATCTTTCTGCTTGTGCTACTACTGCCATACTTCATTTCTCACAAAGGGTGTCTCAAAATTTACGCAAGAAGTAATTTTGATAGAAAACACAGGCTTTTAATTAAAAATTGTAATTTTTTTATTGATTCATAAAGTGCACAGTATAGGGTTATGTATGGAATAGCATATGCATTTGTTTCTCAACAATCACTCGTGGATTTTCTGAAGCCCAAATGCGACAATTTTGTCGATTAACGAAGCCATCAAGATGAAAATGAGCCTCATTGCTGAAGACGATTTTGTTCGAAAAATCAGTATCCACTTGTTGTTGTTTTATAATCCATTCAACGAACTCTCTTCGCTGTACGTGGTCAGTGGGGCTTCACTTCTTGAGTCAATTGAACTTTGTAAGCACGAAGATGCAAATCTTTCGTAAGAATACGCTGTAGAGAGCTTCTCGAAATGGCCAATTCTTGACGACGATGCCGAATTGATGTTCCTGGACTCTCAGCAACACTCTCACGAACTGCTTCGATGTTTTGTGTTGAACGACTTGTTGAAGGACGGCCAGAGTGTCTAAGATCACTAATTGATCCAGTCTCCCTGAATTTTTAAAATTAGGGCAGTAGTCTGGACTAGAAATTTGACAAAATCGATTTTTTTTTTCATTTTATTATTCCTTAGACCTTTCTTAACACGCTCGTGAAAACCGTTTATTGATATTTCAAAAATTAGCAGAGTAATAGAAATTATAAGCAAGCCGCGCGCTCAGGTAGCGCGGTCGGAAAGCAACTTTGAACGCGTTTATCTCAGAACTATGTTTTTCAAATCGGCGCTCACGATATCTCGATAACTAATTGACCGATCGAGCTCAAATTTTGCACATACCTTCGGTAGCCTCTTTCTGAGGACTGGTAGCAGAATTGAGTCGAACAATAATTTTGCCCTCATTTTATAACCCGTCGAATACCCGAAAATGTATGAAATATCGTTAATCAAAGTTTAACAGGCCGCCATTTTGTAACAAAATTTTTTTAAGTACTAATTCTGCTACCAGTGCTCAGAATGCTCATACAGATTGAGAATATATATATATATATTTTTTCTTCAGATGCATACAACATCACCCAGAGTGGGCGCCGATTGAGGCGGTTTTCGGCGGACCATGTTGTAAAAAAATAAAAAACTACATGAAAATATTTAAAATAATTTTTTTTTAAATGTAGATACATTCTCAAAGGAACATTAATTACATATGTAAAATTTCATCAAGACAACTTCAACAGTTTAAAAGTTATTCCAACCCAAACATGACGTCAAAAATCTCGCTCTAGACCAGACTACTGCCTTAATCTCTTCACAGTTGATGAAGTTAAATCACTATTCCGACCATATTTTGTACGAAAATTGCAAACTGTAGCTGCCATACCTTCATTATTAAAAAAATATTGCTCATCAATGAAAACCCGTTGTTCTTTCTTATAGCGCTTCATTTTTAATAACCCTAAACTGTTAGCTGTCACGCTGTCGTTTTTTTCGTTGGCAACATTTTACCACACGAATGGCGCAAAATTCCGTTGGAGAACACGATCGAGCGAACGATTTCACGTCGCGGTAATAGACATGGAGGTGCAAACGGATGTACGTTTCAGGTGGAATAAGTGTTCGTGGGCGAGCGATATAGGGAAAAACAGGACGAGAGACAAAGAGATCATTACGGCGAGGTGAGAGAGCCCGCGAAGACGACGAGAGGTGCAATCCTGCAGAAGTGAGCGCGCGGACAACGTTCCTCGACGAAGACATCCCCTCGGTATGTGTGTGTGTGTGTATCTTGAATTCGCATAAAAGGAATTGGCATAACGAATGGTTTGTCTTTTATCCAACCAATTCCTTGAAATGTGAATGAAAAAAAAATATTGGTACGTGGTAGGATCTATAGGCCCCCAACTAGGATTGGGGGAAAGTAAGTTTGATTCTGCATAATTTTTTTCACGACTGGTCAGAAAAACGGGTGAAAGAATATCTTGAAGATATTAGAAAGGAAAAAGTAGTTTAGAGTTACGGCGACAATCACGTGGGCGTTCCAATTCATTTGATCGCGCTATCTGGTGACTCAAAATGACACGGCCGTTCGAAGGGGTCACCGTATGAGCGGAGCCGCGGGAGCGTGTAACGACGCCTAGGAAGCACTTTAGATTGTGTTCCATACGTGTATGGCGGCATAAAATGCCGCTATTTCGAGAAAATTCATTTCGCATGACGATAACCGAGGTTCGCGTGGGTGGATTCAATGAAAACGAGACGCTTTTGATTGGTAGACAAAAAAAAGGCGTTGCATATCGCGAAAGTTTTATGACCCAAAGAAATTTTCAGTCAAGTTGGAAGTTCTGCAGTCAACTGGAAATTTCATCGTGCGATACTTTTATCGTCCCAACTTCCGATTGTTCAGTTACGAAACTCAATAAAATATAGCCGTTCGTATCGGAACGGGTTTTCCGCAGTTTCCGTGTACCGTCGTGCGAATGCGACACAGTAGTGCGCCAGAAAACAAGTCCCTATGGTCAGCACTATAAGAGATTTCTCAGGAATTGCATATAGTGAGATGACAAAGTCTTCTCGGGCACCCGAAGAATTGTATAGTATCCTAACCTCTTAAACGTGATAGTATAATAAGGTAGTAGTCTCGATAAGGTGTTTTTCTATAGATTTTTTTTATTTATTTTGCGGACCCATTTAGGACACTATTTATTACCTGCAAAATTTCAAAAGGATTCACCGTTTTGTATTCGAGATATTGGCAATCAAAGATTGCACGGTTTTTACACGTGTTCTTATGGGGAGCAGTGGAAAATTTCACATTTCACGCAATATCTTCGAAACTTTTTTACAGATTTTTTTTTAAATCTCAATTGTAGAGGAACATATGATGAAGTAGGTAAAAAAAAATCATGAATTTTGACCGTCTAGTTTCAGAGATATAGCGATTTAAATAAAGCAATGTCTAGCGACGCTAGCGCCAAATATCTTGACAAACATTTGTTGGGCTTGCGACGTTGCCGCGATCTCCGCGCTCGCTAGACTACAGTAGAGTGTGCATATCCGTATACGCAGAGTATCTACGTATTGGTAGCCGGAATGGATAGTCTGATACAAAAGTGAGGGTAGGTGATGGAGGAAGGTTGTTATTTTTGGACACTCTAAACATTATATAAGACGTTTTCATCATTACTTTATAAGTTTTTACATCCCGATAGGATGTACAACCTACATTATGAAGATATTTCGCAATATTTCGAAAATTTCATCGATTGAGCGGAGAAGAAACTTGTCAACGTGACTGTGGCGAGACCACTACCTTAAACATAGAGAAAAGAGGGGAGAAAGGTAGAGAAGGATTGCGTAATTGGGTAATAGAATTTTTATAATCCATTAGGCATCTTTGGCTTTGTTTGGGTTAATTTTCTGTATTATTAAAATCCAGCGAGCCTTGCTGTAAAAATTAATAATGCCTCTGTAGAACAAAAAAAAAAATTAATAATGCCTCTGTAGAATTACTTTCATGCGAAGATATAGAAAAATATTAAAAACCAACTGTACCATCGAAGCAACAAAAATATGCAACACGTCACGCACACCATAACAATAAACATAGTTCCGCAATGATGACAATAATGCAATACGAGAAACTTCATATTTATTAATCGAAAATGGAATAAAGCCAAGGAAACAAAAAAAAAACAAATAAAAACAAGATTAAGCATGGGATGGCCGTTCAGTACAACGCACAGAACCTGGAGCGCAAGCGCAGAAGATCAGATGCGATCGACGCAGCGAAGTACGCAGACGCGTGACAGACTGCGTAACTGCGCATGCGTGATCGATCCAGATGAGAGTCCGGAAGCGGTGGGGGAAACACGCGTCGTGCAAGACAGAACGCGGATATCGAATACAAAGTCTCCTCGGCCACCCGAACGAGCATTGCAACAAAAAAATCAAACTAAAAGAACAACCTATCGAAAAGTCAAATCTTGAAAAAAAAAAACGCACGTATCTTGATCGAACAAAAATAAATATACGAATATATAGCAATTCACGCAATCAAAAGCCGCCTCGCAAACTCCATAAAAGTGCATGGTTTCGTGTCGCGTACAATTTTACTCTTACGATCTGAATTTTACAAGCTCGCTGTAATACTATCGTAAGAGTGGCGAAGTCTCCACGCCTCGTAAGTTCACAGTTCGTTTTTTTTTCTTCTTCTTCTTCTTCGTCTCTCTTTGTTTTTTCGTCCTCATACGCCGAGCGAGCTCCTGCTGACAACTGCACATATACTTTCCCGTAATAGCCGCGTGTCAAGTACTGCTAATAATCGGGCTTTGGAGTGGGGCGAGACGTCCGCGGAGAGAACAAGAAAATCGTTCCCCATCGGTGAATGCACGCCAAGATCTAAATATGCCACGGGATCACTGAATCGTAGAAAGTCACATTCCTCCGTTGTTATTTTTTTTTATTAATGTTTTATTTTCCTCCTTATAATTGTTATACATATGAGACTCGATGAAGGCCTGGCGACAGACTGAGATAAGGATGTGAGGATATAGTAAAACCCGATTGTACCGAGCATAGAATTATAGAGACGTTGTCGTATACGTGTTAACGTACACGGGCAAACCAGTCGGTAGTCAACCAGCATCACGAATTTCACAAAGTAACAGATTGTATATCTTTAGAGTCAATATTGATAATGATCGATAGAAATGAAATTGGTAGGGTATCGAAGTTAGTAGCTTGGCTTGCACGCTATGAATTCACGCATGATTGTACCGGCTATACACACACGCACACGCACACGCACACGCTCGCACACACACACACACACACACATATACAGGGTGAGGCACATAAAATGTTACAGAGCAATAGCACTCAAACTATTCATCATATCCAAAAATGTTTCAGACAAAAATTTCAGTGTTCAAGAAGGCCGTCATACTGGACCACCCTATTTTTTTCATCGGTGGAGGCGCTGAAGCTACGTCAAGGTCAACGCCACTTTTTTAAATGGAACTATGTATTTTTTTTCGATGACATCATTACCGATTTTAAGACGAATTCAGCGACCTACAACACAAGGTCATTCTAGTCACGCAAAGTATGAAAATAGTCAAAAAATCGAAAAATATCGGAACAATCACTTTCAAAGGATCCACTAACCTTGGTTTGGGTCTACCTACAGAAGATGCTCGAAGTGATGACCCTCCTCCGTTACCGTTAATCGGCCGTTGCCTCGATTATTTTGTACCCAGAATGGAGACGTGTTGGAGCTAATCGCCAAACCCAAACAAACTACCTAACTGAGCACTCGTGGATACCAGAGCGCGCTTGGGAGTCGAGCGGAAGGTCTTTATCATTTATATACATACCGTTAGAAGGAATCCGAATATCGTTTTGAAATTTTCAGGGTGCATTCTTAAGATATTTTGCTAACGATTTATAAAATAAAAAAAAAAGATTTTTTGAAGCATCTAAAGTGGTTGCTCGCCTTAAGGTTAAGATTTAGACGAATTTTTTAGTTCCAACTTCGTCCAGGCTTTGTTTAGCCCAGCAGATGGATTTTGCTATATAATCGATTCTTGGACCAAGAGTTTTTGTCCGATCAAGTTCTACCGGGAACATTCGTAATCAGCGGATGATTTTGCATCGACAAGGTTGTCGGAAAGTCAATTGGAATGCTAGATTGAAATTGGTTTTAATCAAAGCGAGGCAAGACCCGAAAATGAGGCATTTTTTTATTTGTCCCTAAAACGGATTGGGTTTTAATTTTTTTTTTATAAAAAAAAAACGACAAAGTACGAATTATCAAAAAAATTTAAGTGACCAGAATTAATTCTACTAGTGTAAATGTATGCATGTATTGTTATATAGTAAAAATATGAGTCTACATCTACAATATCGCACGGAGAAAAGTCCAGCATGTGCCTGTGCACTTATTCGCGATAATATCGCGACAGTACAGGAATGCATCCTGCCGGATTCCCGATGATGTTCGACGTGGCATAGGCTATGCTATATCGGTGGCCTATCTTATCGGGTGACGGAGTAATGAGTAAAAATAAAGTGCTTGTTGTTGCGACGCAGCAATGGGTGGGTGTAACTATCTGAGGTCGATGTAGAGCAGTAGTGGGAATCATGGGACAAGCTTTACGCGGTCATGAATTAGATCTAATATCAATTCGATTAGACAAGATACGCTTCGTGTGAAGTGGAATGCTCGGGGTGTGTGTATACATATAAGGGAAGGTTTTGAAGACGTAAAGGGTGTCTCAAAATTCGGGCAAGATTTGAATTTTGTTCCATTTGTGGGGTAAAGTGTTGCCAACGAAAAAAGAGACAGCGTGATAGCTGAAAGTTCAGGGTTATTAAAAATGGAACGCTACACGAAGGAACAATGCGTTTTCATCGTTGAGCAATGATTTATTATAATGAAGATTTGGCAGCGACAGTTCGCAATAATCATACAAAATATAGTCGGAAAAGTGATTTAACTTCATCACTTGCGAAGAGATTAATTTGAAAATTCAGGGAGACTGAATCAATTAGTGATCTTAGACACTCTGGCCGTCCTTCGACAAGTCGTTCAACACAAAACATCGAAGCAGTTCGTGAGAGTGTTGCTGAGAGTCCAGGAACATCAATTCGGCACCGTGGTCAGGAATTGGACATTACGAGAAGCTCTCTACAGCGTATTCTCACGAAAGATTTGCATCTTCGTGCTTACAAAGTTCAATTGACTCGAGAACTGGAGCCAAGAGTACAGCGAAGAGGGTTCGTTTAATGGATTATGGAACAACAACAAGTGGATGCTGATTTATCGAACAAAATCATCTTCAGTGATGAGGCTCATTTTGATCTTGATGGCTTCGTTAATCTACAAAATTGTCGCATTTGGGATTCAGAAAACTCCACGAGTAATTGTTGAGAAACAAATGCATATGCCTATACATAACCCTATACTGTATACTTTATGAATCAATAAAAAATGTACAATTTTTATTTTAAAAAACTTGTGTTTTCTATCAAAATGACTTCTTGCGTCAATTTTGGGACACCCTTTACAAAGACTTCCATGACCGGCTCCGTAGCTGCTGATTGTCCTCATACTCGAGACTTACGTAAATCCCAATAGCTTGAAAATAAACTTTAGATGAGTAGTGGCATATTTATGTAAGTGTGATTTCGAGGACCGTCTTGTAGTGAATATTCGGTGATAGAAACTTAAGGACCGGAGTGAAAACAGCCAGGTGTCCTTATAGCCAATATTGCATATATATAACGGGTTCAAAATATTCTTTCCTTTGTGTGTGTGTGTGTGCGTGCAGCGATAGAATAGTGTGTTTAGGTACAACCGAAGGAGGATTGCATGCGAGAGGTGCATGCATCTCGTATCTAAATACAAGACCCGTTCGAAATTCACTCGGTGGTTTATCGCATCCTCGCGTAGAGAGCATTGTGGTCGCTGCATAATATTAACATTAAGCGGTGATTAGTGTGCTGCCGGACTCTCCAGTCCAATAGATTCGAGGGAGAGAATATCTCGGGCCTTTCGTATTTTCTACACACGCGACCTTCCACCCATTAACGAGGAGGAACGAAGAAATAAAAGAGCTGGATGACGATGCGAGGATCCCGAGAGAACAAGAGAGGGAGAGAGAGAGAGAGAGAGAGAGAGAGAGAGAGAGAGAGAGAGAGAGAGAGAGAGAGAGAGAGAGAGAGAGAGAGAGAGAGAGAGAGAGAGAGAGAGCGAGAGAGGCAGACAGTCAGACAGACAGACAGACAGACAGAGAGACAGACAGACAGACAGAGAGACAGAGAGAGATAGAGTGAGAGAGAGAGAGGAAGGGAGAGAGAGTGACACAGAGAGAGAGAGAGAGCGAGAGAGAGGGAGTGAGGGAGGGAGGGAGAGAGAGTGAGAGAGAGACGGAGAGAGAGAGAGAGAGAACGAGAAAGAGAGAGGGTGCGATAGAGCGAGGAGAGGAGAAAGGGACAAAAAGAACCTACAACGTCAGCTCGCGAATATTATGATCGTTCGTCCGTTCTGGACAATTGCAATCTTTGTCTTTCTTCCCTCTCTCTCTCTCTCTCCTGGTCTTTGGGTTTTCTCTTTCTTGAAGGGGTTAGGCCACTCTAGAGCAACAGATTTAGGGGATTTTTTTTTAGTGCTTTAATAAAAAAAATCGAAATTTCTTGCACAGGTTTTTATTATATTGCTAATGAACTAAACAAATGATTTTTTTTCGTAGAGATTAATAACAAAATGCCGGTTGCCCAGCATTTCTCCCTCGAAGCCTTTTTTTTAAAGGCTTCACACGGGCGGAAACGTGGTTCATGCTATTTTTTACCAGCAGCAAGAAACCAATATTTTTTTTCGATTATACAGGGTGTTTGGACCGACACGATTTTTTGAGGGATTGGCGGGATCATTTGCTAGTTTTTTCATCCTTGGACCCTATGTCCTAAGTGTCACGGTAATTGAGATCTGATTTTTTTCGTGTTTTTTTTTTAATTGCCCAAAATTTCTACTCAAGTTTAATAAAAGCATTAGAAACATGAAAAGTATTTTCTTAACCCTGACCCTAGCATACTAGTATCTCTTATTTTGACCACATAATGAATGATTTCTATGACATTTAGGATATTATGAATTTCGAAGTTTTTTTTATTGTGAATTCAGAAGTTGACAATTTTCATACATTTACACATTTTTAAGACTTTTAAAGCTCATGAGTCTTTTTCTTGAAACATATTATATCAAATAATGATTTATTCATAATAAACATGCATTGCAGAATACAACAGAAGTTATTTCGTGCCATCACAACCGCAAACAAAAAAGTTGTGACGATTTAATGGCGAAATGGCGGGTAATTAAAAAAAAAACGAAAAAATTATATCTCAAATACCGTGACACTTAGGGCATAGAGTGTAAGGGTGAAAAAATTAGCAAATGACCCCCCCCCCCCCAATCCTTCAGAATATTGTGTCGGTCCATGTACCAAACACCCTGTATAAGAACAACTACAGGAGTACGTAGGATATTTTCGATATATTGATTTTTCACCAAAATAGCGCTCTGAGAGAAAAGACATTATAAATTTCAGGAAAAAATGATCCGATAATTGTTTATAACTAAAATCCTCATAATATGAGAAAAACCTCATATTCGTTAATCGAAAATGAAACAAAGAGACGGGAACAAAAAATAAAAACAAGATTCAGCATAACCTCATAAATGTGAGAAAAATCTCATATTTATTCGTCGAAAAATAAATAAAAAGAAGGGAACAATAAAAAAATACAAATAAGATTCAGCTTCGGATGGTCGTTCGGTAGAACACACAGAGCCTAGAGCGCAAGCGCAGAAGATCAGATGCCATCAACGCTTCGAAGTACGCAGACGCGTGACAGCCTGCGTAGCTGCGCACGCGTGATCGATCCCGTTGAGGGTTCGAAAACGCGTGGGGGAAACACGCGTCATGCAAGGCGGCTGGAACACGGAGATCGAAAATGTACAGGAAGTAAGGTCAAACCGCAATTGCCTCTCGTCTCAAATTTGCCATAAAATTTATTCGGTGCAAAAAGTACCGAGTACAAAGCAGCGAATAGCAATTACGTGTACGCTGTATTCTGTTACAAGATCTCATGCGAAGGCAATATGCGTCACTGATAGGATCAAATGATTAAGGAGCAACAGACAATGTTTCAGTGTGCACTCGCGGAATGAAAAAGAGTATGTGTGTGTGTGTGTGAGAGAGAGAGAGAGAGAGAGAGAGAGAGAGAGAGAGAGAGAGAGAAAGAGAGAGAGAGAGAGAGAGAGAGAGAGAAAATAAATGGATACAGGGATGCTGATCTCACGTGGATAGTCAGAAAGAAGACCCTGCGCAGCAGAGAGACGGGACAGAATTCCCCCCTAATGACGGTACTCCTCCATAGGATAGAACAAATAAGGAACATATCGTGATAGCGGAAGTCGTAAAGATTGTCTTGGTGCGTTTACGATCACGGATAGTTTAACGACAAATCTTTTGATGGCTCTTCTTTTAACGGGAATTATAAGGGCGGCGTGTACTTTTTTTATTTTTTTTTATTCATTTTATTATCGTGGCGAACATCACTCGGAGTGTTCTTAAGGTAAAATATTGCTCAGTTCGAAGGCGGAAAGTGATGACGCCCGTATACGTCAACTCCTATCTGTTACCTCGGGTAAAGAGGAGGACGTTATATGCTGTCAGGTAATTTTGAACGTTTCATTGTGCGGTATTATTCACCAGACGGTAAAGTCTGGCTTGACAAGATTCAAGCACATCTGTCCACAGTCTCTCTTCTCTGGTGGACTACAGCATCGTGTTTTGATGACTGGACAGGAAACTGCGAAAAGCATATGCCAATAGAGGTAGCTATAGTTTCACGAAGTTTCAGTTGCGTTAAGGGGTTACGTGGGTTTCGGAGCCAAAAAAATAGCATATTTTCTGTATTTTTTTTAAGTATAATATATAAATTATTTTATTCAAAATGTTAAGCACATAAAAGAGCAACATTTCAGTTGATCAGGATCAGCTGTCAGCTGATTCGTACCTTTTTTCCAGCAGCCTGATAGCTGTCAGCTGAATCAGTGCCTTTTTTGCATCAGCCTGATACCTGTCAGCTGATCCGCTCCTTTTTTGCAGCAGCCTGATAGCTGTCAGCCGATCCGCTCCTTTTTTGCAGCAGCCTAATAGCTGTCAGCCGATCAGTCCCTTTTTTGCAGCAGCTTGATAGCTGTCAGCTGATCCGCTCCTTTTTTGCAGCAGCCTGATAGCTGTCAACTGATCAGTGCTTTTTCGGCGCAGCCTGACAGCTGTCAGCTCCGTGTTCAAAAGTGCCCAAAGTTCATTTTACTAGTGTATGGCATTCCTCGACTGAGAGTTGGCTTCCTCGTTGTACTCAGCTCGCAAAAATTACACAGTTATTTTTTTCCGGAAAGGAGTATCTCAAGAAAGATTCCGCTCGGTCAGTTGGCTCGTTCGGAAAGCAAAGTGATCACCGGGGTCAATTTCGTATCACGCTTTCAAAAAGCTTTCCTCTATTCCCACTCTGTGTCTTTCCCTGTGACATTTTTCCAAAGAGCCCACAGCCCTTTTACCCTCGGTCCTCATACGGCCCTCACAATTCAGTTGGGATGAGAAAAAACCATTGAGCAGATTGCGCAAATACATGAGAACCGGATCCATATGGACAAACGTTGTGCACATTGGAGAATGCACCCGGCTATGCGGTGCATCTTCCACCCTGGGACACACAGAGAGACCAGGACTGTAACGCGAACGCTAACACCAACCGCGCCGCTGTTTCTCTGCCAATATAGTGTACGTGTGATCACCAGGCCGCTCCGCTGCCGCGGCTGCTGCTCTGGCTGCTGCTGCTGCCTGCTACACAGCGGCAACTTGTTACCCAGCCACGCATACATCTCTTGGCAGCCCCTCGTGTAAGGGGGGAAACAACACGACACCGACTTGTTTATGCGCTCGGTTGCCCACTTGCCCCCCGTGGCGGCCCAACTAAATCACACCCCGCGGATTTTATATTTAAACAAATAATTAATTCAGGTGCCCCCGACTCGCCAGGTGGTCGGCATTCTCCGCTTGCTACACACACACGCACACACATCCACATGCATATGTGTGTAAATATACAGGGTAGATGAAAAGTCGTGGATC